>CAUYPK010161028.1:0-15802 GCA_963574355.1 Loris lydekkerianus | reverse complement strand
GTTGCCTGTAATGAACAGATACTCTAGGGGCTTGCACCTGCCTGAATCGCAAGGAAATCTGCCAGGCCTCTGCAGTCTGCTGCTATCTAGCAGGAGGAGGTGAGACCTGACATTCTTGGGTGCTTGATGAAGGTGTGTGGGGGTGTGTTCACTCAGATTTAGCCCCGGAAACCTGCTCTTTCTACCTTTTGTAAAAGTTGAAATTTGCTGAAGAGCTTGTGCTGTTCCTTCTTGAGTAAGACAGAATAGAGAAGAGGTTTTATTAGAATGGGTAGTGGGAAAGCATTCAGTCTGAGCTGAGAGGACAGTGCTTCTAGCACCATCTTTGCTATGCTCCCCTTCAGTATTTTGGTGAGGACTACAAAGGAAGCACTATATTAAAAAATTATAAAACTCTTTAAACATTGTGATATAGTAATCTGTGTGTTTATTAACTCATAAAATAATAAAATCTAGCAGATTAGATTATTAACTTTGCATGATGAGCACAGATTTTAACTATAAAATGATATAAAAATAGCTCTGCTTTTTATTCATGATAGATTTAGAGGCACTACTACTACTACTGTGGTTTATTGTCTGCATTTATGGTAAAAAGAAATGTTACATTTTCAGTTAAAGGTTAATGAAAATAAAGACGTAGTCATTTTCACATCCAAGTCCATGGACCTCTAGGGATGGGTGCAGGTTCCAAAGAAGGGCTTGTGCCTCACTTTAAGGCAATGCACATTGATCAGGATAGTCCAGGGCAGTGATTTTCAAAGTCTAATCCCTAGGCTGGTACCATCAGCATCACCTTAGAATTTATCAAGAATAAAAATTCTCAGTTGCATTCCCAGGATTATTGAATCAGAAAGTTTGAGACAAGGCCAAGCAATACGTGTTTAACAAGCTCTCCAGGTTTTCTGATGCATGCTCAAGTTTGGGTAGCACTACTAAATTAAACAAACTAGCCCTAAACCTCAGTAGTGTAAGCAATATGGTTTATTTTCCATCTGAGCTTCATTGCATCATAGAGTTAGAGCATAGTGGCTCAAGATAGTCATCAAAATAACTGGAAAGAGCGAGCAAGGTTTTAATAAGAAAAGGAAAGTTTATTAACAACTTGCACAGCATGCCAGGTCTCATCCTGGTGACAGAAGGGGAAGGCTCTGTGGAAAGCACAGTTTTGGGTTTTATACACAACTTTGAGGTGTATCAACTACTTCTTGGAAATCTCCCAGGGTCTTAATTAACTCTGTACTCAAAATGACCCACCTACAAGATCTTGATAACAACTCTCTTGCAAAATCTTAATCAGCCTCATTCCCATAATAGCCTAGGTGAGGCTGACCCAAACCAATCCAGAATAACCTAACCATATCTTTCATCTGCCCTCCTCATGTCTAGCTAACTGCCTAGCAATAGCATGGGCTTACCCTATTCTGGTTCATGTCTCCTTAATCTGGTAATCAGGTTGACATAAAATCCTACATCTCCAGCATTACTAGTATCTTACCAGGGGAGAAAGAACTGGAGTCTTCTACTGCTGATCAGTAGACCAGAAGACACACATTTCTTCTAAGCCCTAATTGGCTGAAACCATTCACCTGGCTCTAGTCTGTAGCCAGAAGAAGAGGAAGGGCCTGGAAGCCAGGGAGGTGGTAATGATTAAAACACTGTGAGATACTACAAGATTTGCTAATACCCTTAGGTAGACCACCAGAGGCACACCTAGGATTCCCCTGCTTACAGCAGGCACGGGCAGCAGAATTACAGGCCCGGCAGGATCAATGCAGCTGCGCCAGCATGGATAATGTGTCCTGTGCAGTTGAGGACAAAGTAGCCCAAAGTGAACCAGTGACTGGGAGCTCCAAGGGAGCACACAATTCCTTTTGCTTCAGTGATGCTTAAGAGACTTTTGCACGAGTCTGGCAAGGAAGGAAAGCACAGAAGTGACGGAGACTGGATTTCTTTCCACAGGATGTGCAGTGATATGTTTTAGTTGATTTAGAGAAAAATGATGTCTCTGACATACTTCAACATAAGAAGTAAACATCACATGCACGAGAGCTGTTATCTGTGTAAACTGCACTAGTTCAGTGTTAATGCAGGGCATTTTGGAGGAAGATTTCATAAATACTTTTGATGGTAAAATAAGACACTTTAACACTGACTGACTTGGCATATTGACTTAGAAAGCCTGAGCCTTATAATCTTTCTAAATTCATATTGGGGATTCAGTTAATAGAGCAATATGAGTCATTGGTACTTAATCATTCCTTTGTGATTGTGACAACTATCTATTAGAAAATTTTACTGTTGATACACCTCAAAGTTGTGTATCAACTATTTTCATCTATTAGAAAATTTTACACACATTCGCTGGCAGTTATTTCTGTAATAGTCTCTGCCTGCCTTGCTTTCATGTAATAATAAAGAGAAGGTATTAGCCATGCAATGATGAGAAAGTAGTCAGAGTAAAAGTTGAACTAATACAGTCTTGTAAAAAGGCCTGATCATGTGGTGAAGATTTTGTTACTTGACATCTTGGAAATATCTACTGGGGTCTTAGCCACTAGGCCACCATAAACGTGTATTTGATGAAGATTAAAATCTATCATCAAAATACCATAGTTGTTTTTAGTGACCCTGAAGTCTATTTCAGTTGTGTTGCAGTGTGCCAGTACATAAGAAAACCCTTCTTCCTGGGGGAGAAAAGCTTCCGTGGAGGAATTTATGTGGCCACTGTACACCGTGTGTGTGTGTGTGTGTGTGTGTGTGTGTGTGTGTGTAATATGTATTTGTCTTTTGGTGTCTTCATTGCACGTCAGAGAGTGAAGCCAGACATTTGCTTACAGAGAATGTTTCAACTACTCACTATAAATATAAACATTTTAATTTCTGACCACTCTGTGGCCTTACCTTTCTCCCATTCTTACCGTGTATGTGTATTGCCCAGGAAAAGTCACTCACAGGATTAATTAGTGCACTTTTAACTAGGTTCAAATGTCATGCTTCATTTCTGACTTGTGTGTGTTTGACTTCTGTCTTCTCATTATAATTCCATGTGAGAAATTTTCTGATAATTATCCTTAAGCAAAAGCCACCAAAATCTCTGAAGGAGACTCCTGGAAATTTTCATATATTATTTGCAAAGAAATTCATTTTGCAATATTGTGGTAAAATATAATTTTTAAGAAAATGGTACCATAGTGTGAATGCCAAGGAGCTACTTTTATTAAGACCAAACATTTTTCTCAAATGTGTTTTTTGTGGCTTGCTGCCTAGATAATAAATCTCTACACAAATGCCCCTTTAAACATAAATCCCAATGTTGTTCTGTCATCTAAGTCAATCAGTCAAGAGAGTAATTCAGATATAATGAAAATATTGAAGGGAAATATTCTATCTGCATATAGAGAAAAAAATTTACTTATTAATTAATTTAGTGAGACAGTTTTCATCCTATATATTTTAGCTTTAATCAAAGAAACTTTTGTATGAAATCCAAAGTCCTTTCAGTCACACCATGGATGTGACTGTGGTTCATTTAAGATAGACTTTAATTAAAGAGTTTTGTTTTAAATCATGATATCTGTATTTTCCTTTCTACTCACATGTTAAGGTGTGTGTGTAAATTTCATGACGTATTTTGGGATTCATTGTAGTATGTCACTTAGAAAAGTTTTTAGTGTTTGGAGTTAATATTTTTTTCAAGGCAATTTTATATGCCATTAATTACCCCAACATCTTCTATGTGAAGGCCAACAGATGCAGATTTTAGCTTTTCAGCTGTAGAGATAGGAGGTATTTAAAATTATATAACATCCTGTTTTCTTTGACAACTATAATTTTGTCCAGGAGGTGATTTTTAGAATAACTGCCTAATTGCTATTTTTATTTGGGGCTAATATTTACTCTCATGAAAAATATTATTTCTGATGCTCTTCGTTGAATACCGGTCAGTGAGGGTTATCCTACGTCAGGAATAAAAGAATGCATGTTTAATTTAAAATAGATTCATTCTAAGCTCTTTCCCCTTGTGACCCATACCATTGTGCAGTATGGTTTCTCTTATTCTGTGTTAACAGCAGTAAAAATAATAAAATAGATTCTTCTCTGTATATCTAGAGGGTTTTTTTTCCTAAACTTATAAGATATGTTGCTTCTACTATGTAGGAAAGTTGAAAACACACAATATACCTACCACTGCCTCCAAAATCACTGCTGCCATTCATCAACTAGGCACAAGGCAAGAATTATGAACAATTCCATAGTTTTCCCTCTTCTTCCTTGAATTTCGAATATCTGGTAGAGTTTTGTTCTATATGTTGGAGAAGAAAGGAAACAGAAATATAAATAGTTAATTTATGTAGTGAGATAAGGCAATATTTGTGTTCTGACTCCAGGAATACCCTTGAAGTCAAAATAAGAGCATTTGTGATAGGGGAAAAAAAAAAAAAAAAAGAATTGCTCTTCCCCTAAAACTTGGACTTGCTGGTCACTGTTGTAGCAGTGACTTGTAACTTCAAATTATTGTCTGAATAATAAAGCAGTATTTTTGTCACCTGTGATGTTGAGATGGGAATGCTGAATAAGTAGCCACTGACTTTTCTTTTGCTACAGTCACGGGCATCAGAAGTGACTGTGAAGATCTAGCTGCCAGCGATAGTACTCTCTGGATTTGGGGGGTACAAATTGTCATCAGAAATCTGCACCTGATGACAATTTGTACCCCCAAAAAGGTAAGATAAGGACAGTCATCAAGGGAAAATGTAGTGTGTACTATACGATGAAGTGCTAACTTTAAGATGTGAATCTTTCCTGTTTTTTTTTTAAATCTCCACAAAGAAATTGTCATTTTTAAACAATAGAAGGGTATAAAGTTTTCCTCTTTGTTAATGCAGAATGAAATATCTGAGTGTGTAACACAATTAGTATATCATCCAAAATCCTGCTGTAAGCACTGAGGATCTACTAGTGAACAAAGCAGGCAAACTTTCAACTCTTACATCATTACAAAGGGGTTAAGGTCACAGATAATTCACGAGAAAATACGTCAATGATACATCATCTGTAGAAAACATAGCACACAAAACCCTTGGGGCTAGAACCGTTTCTGGGAATAGGAAGGAACGTGTGAACAAAGCAGAGATGGTGAAGAGGAGCACAGAGATGAAGCCGGTGTAGTGGGTGGGGCCAGGCATGGAGGGGCTTTACAGGGTGTGGTGGGTGCCTTGCAAGCTATGCTCAGTGAAATGGGAAGCCATCGGAGGGACTGGCACGATTTGAATTTTTTTTCTTTTTATTCTAATAGAATTTTATTTTTTTAGTTTGGATTAATATAAGGGTACATAGGATTAAGCTACATTGTTTGTGTTTGTAAGGTAAAGTCTGAGTTTTAGTTGAATCCCTCGCCCAGGAGGTGTGCCCTGTACCCCTATGTTGTAACAGATAGATGGGAGCTGACTGAACTCCCTTAGCCCTTCCTCACATCCCCTCCCCCATTCTTGAATATAATTGTGATTTTCTCTCATGTGGGCCTGTGGTTGTTCATCTGCTAGTTTCAGATTAGTATTGAGGACATAGGATGGTTGCTGTTCCCTTCTTGAGATACTTTACTAAACAGACTGTCCTTCAGCTCCATCTAGGTAAATGCCAAAGATGTAAAGTCTCCATCTTTTTTTATGGTTGCACAGTATTTATTTTATCATAAGGACATTTGCACTCAAATACATATAGCATCAATTGGAAAGATGTGGATTGTGTTTCAAAAAAGCACTTTGCTATTAGTGTGCAGAATGGGTAGAGTGAGAGGGAAGCATGGGAGCAGTAGGAGGCTGCCATAGTGGCTTCCAAAGGAGGATTAGTGGGTTAGCCAGTTGTGATGGCCAGAGCACTTTCCACAGGACTCTCCAAATGACCCTCACTCTGAAATGATTCCCAGCTCTGCAGACCCAAATCTCTCTCATCTAAATACTTCCTTTTTAGTACGCAGGGAAGGATGATGTACTTCCTTCACAGCTGCTTCCCATTCTAGGGTTTGGGACTGTTGGTATTCTTTTCTCTACATGTAGATTAATTTGAAACATCCAGATAGTTTGATCTCATTGTATATGCTTAGAATGTTATTCTTAAGCTCCCATAATGAGTTTATGGACCCAAAGATTAATTTAAACTGATGAAAGAAATTTGAACTGTCAAGAGATTAATACTATTTAAATTCATAATCCACAATGTTTTAGGAGTATGCTATGATTTGCAGGGTATGATTTACTGACCAATAACAAAGACTTCCCCTACCTGGAATCTCACTCTGGAAGTGTTTCCTTTTATGATATTCTTAGGTACTGAAGCATCATTTTTAAAAAGCTATACTTTGGGAAATCAATTTTGGGGATGTTTTCAGGCAGAAGAGGCAGGCCTAGGTTCAAAGTGCAGCCTTCCAGAGCCTTAGAAGGGCTCCAAACCTGCTTTAATGCTGTGCATTACTGTTTTGAATGCTTAATAATTTTTTCACCAGGGTTCTCACACTTTTCATTTTGTACTAGACACCACAAATTATACAGCCACTCCTGAACTCAGGTCTAAGAAAAGTATATAAAAACCTGTCCCTCTGCTGAGAGAGAAAGAGAGAGAGAGGGGAGGGGAGGGGAGGAGAGAAGAGGAGAGAAATGTATTTGAATAAAGGGATTCTTGGAAAAGCAAATTCGTCATCTGTAGAATTTGAGATAATCTGGTCCAATGGTTCTCAAGTGTCTGTGCACAGTCCACATCTACCTGATATTTCACCTGACCGTGGCAAAAGAACAACACAAATGAGTATGCCCTTGGTTTTTTGTGAAGCTAAATTAATTTAACTCAAATGTCTGCTCATTATTTTGGGACTAGACTCACCTTGTCATTTTTGGTCTAACATATCTTTTGTTTTGTAATATATGGTAATAGGTAGTAGCATTTTCTTTGTTTTTAAAGTACATTCTTACTTTAAAATGGACCACCTCATTTTCAGCCCCAATGCTTCTTAGCCAGAAAGAAAGGATGAAAGGGAAAAAGAGGGGAGGGAGGAAGGGAATGAAGGAAAAGAAGAGAATGAAGGGAAGGAAAGGAAAGGAAGAAAGAAAAGAAAGAGAGAGACAGAGAAGGGTGGAGGGGGGAGGACAGAAGAAAGAGCCCTGACATGGTGGCTTGTAATCCTAACACTTTGGGAAGGCGAGACAGGAGAATTGAGACCAGCCTGAGCAAAAGCAAGACTTCATCTCTACAAAATAAAAAAATTAACCAGTGTTGTGGCTTATACCAGTAGACCCAGACTCAGGAGGCTGAGGCAGGAGGATCACTTGAGCTCAAGAGTTTGAGGTTGTATAGAGTTGTGATGATACCACTGCATTCTAGCTTAGGAAACAGAGCAAGACTCTGTCTCAAAAACTAACTAACTAAATAAATAAATAGTCCTCCATCCCATTTTTAGAGGGGTGGTTCAGCTTTGCCTTTACCTTTTACCCCCCCTTTTTTTTCCCCTAATTCCAACTGCAACTTTCTTATATTCTAATTATTCCCAGTAGCAATGGGTCACCAGTCACAAACGCTTAAACCTAATTTCTTTTCTTTTAACTTTTTTTTAAACCAAATTTCTTACAGTGGACTAAAAGGTAATCAGAAATAAATCTGCAGGAATATTAGAACTTCTTGTAAGACAAATTTAAAGTTGGGAAGGAATAACCTTCCTGTAATCAGAATACTTTATTATCATTTTTTGTAATTTTGTTTTATACATCCATCCCTTTTTATGCCCATAAAAGATAGCATTTTCTTTTCATGTCTGTGTCCCAGCATTTGACCTAGGGAACTAACTTGATAAAACTTTAATGAATATATAGAAACTAAATGAAAAAAATAAATAAAAGATTTTTAACGAGGAATGACCCTGAAATGAAGGGACGAATGTCTCCCTTCTATCACTGCTTCTTTGACAGTTCTAACCCTTCCTTAGCCAGAGAACAGTGACCTTAAGAAAGGTTAATAAAAGTGCCTTATATCTACATGTATAACAGGAATTTAAAGTCAGACATTCTCTCTCTGCTTCAGCTGAAACTGAGAAAGCACCTACTACTCCCCACAATTCAAACTGAGGCATGAGCCCATCACATCAAGCCTTGAGAAGCTGGAAATCATAAATGCTGTTTGTGACCCTTCACCAACCCACCACCTGGAACCAACATCACAGTTTGGAAATTAGAGCAGGATTTTCAGAGAGAGCTGCTGCTGTTCTAGAAATCTTTTCCTATTCCACCTCTCAGGGGGAAGGGGTGAGGGATGCTTTTACTTCACCTCGGATAAGTAAGAGGTTTCCTCGGAACAACCCAGGTGATGGGTTAGACTTTCAGTCAACCTAAGAAATAAAAAGAGAGCAGGGACTACAGCTATGTAGGAACTTTAATGAGGAGAGATGAGAGCTGCTACCTGGTGGTGTGCTGAAACCTACAGGGCAAAGAATGCTTGTTTCCTATGGGCAAGATGTAGCTAAGAGTCTTAGATCTTGTCCCCAAGGGCTGCCTGGGAATGTGAGGTAACCCCAGCAAAAAGAACATAGAGCAGTCCTGCCAATGGCTGGGGGCTGGGGAAGCAGTGCTGAGTGACCAGTGGGTAGAGCTGCGTTCACTCACAGAAGGGAAACTGCAGGAAAGTAATCTGCAATAAGGAGAAGAGGACAACAAACTCATAAAATAGTCCACCCAACAAGAGAAAGAGTCAGCTTAAAAACACCTAAAAAAGTGCAGAGGGCTGATGCCAGCAAATAAGGCCCCTGGAGTCTAGTACTGTGCCTTGAACATAGAAGGGATTCAGCAGATATCTGGTGAACACAAAGATCTGTAACCTCTTTGTGCTAATATTTCAGGGAAGATTCTCAGCATTGCACAGAGGAGAAAGTTACAAGGTTTAGGTTAAGTGTCTTACTTCAAAATTTAGTTTTTAGTCCAGATAACTGGCCTGTTCATTTCACCACACTCACAGTGAAGAGGAGCCCAGAACAGCACCATGGAAATTGTCGTGCCACTATCAAGTTTCTGATTCAACTGAGTATTCATGAGGGCTTCAAGGCAATCCCTCCCGTGGTGTTTGTGTGTTCCAGGTAATTCAGTTTGTCTTTGGGTGAAGTCACACCTTCAATGGTGGTTGCTATGTGCAGAATACAGGGCACAGGAGGCTCAAATATGAATAAGATAATTCCTGACCTCGAGTAGCTTATGTTGTATGGGTTAAAGGCAACAATTTGTTACTTACATAACATACAGCATAAGTTGAAGAATATCAATTTTCTTATTGCCGATGTAATATTAACAACTGAGCTCGGGTTCTCTACTGATTTAAAAGTCCTCCAATTAATAGTTAATTATCACTGGGTGTGGCGGCTCACACATATAATCCTGACACTGTAGGAGGTCGAGGCAGGTGGATTGCTTGAGTTCAGGAGTTCAGCACCAGTCCGAGCAAAAGCGAGACCCCCATCTCTACTAAAAATAGAAAAACTGAGGCAAGAGGATTTCTTGAGTTCAAGACCAGCCTGAGCAAAAGCAAGACCCTGTCTCTACTAAAAATAGAAAAACTGAGGCAAGAGGATCTCTTGAACCCAAGATTTGGAGGTTGCTGTGAGCTATGACACCATGTCCATCTACCCAGCATGACAGCTTGAGACTCTGTCTAAAAAAAAAAAAAAAAAAAAGTTAAATACAGATTGTACATTTTGCTTTCATTACATTTATTTCTTATTCTTTAATGATGATTGACTTGTTGTATTACAGGGTGTACCAAAAGTCACCACACATAGGGAAAATGGGAAATTGTCACTAAATGTACTTTTATTTACAAAATATTCATTGCAAATTTTTACAAAATATTCTCTGCATGTTCGTCACACCTCCTTGTAAAATTTTATAACGAATATTTTTTTGTAAATAAAGGTACATTTAGCTATGGTTTCCCATTTCCTCTATGTATGGAAACTTTGGGTGTATACAGACATGCTGTATTTTTAAATAAAGAATTATATAGGAATTTCTATCAGTCTTTCATGCAATTAGCAGTTGATACATAGAGAGCTAGATATAGACATATAAATAAATATTTTTTACTACCCTTTCCCCCTGGCTTTGTTAATGTGTAATGTGTTGCTTCTCTGTATTCAGTCTCCATTTGATTTTTCTCCTAATGTAATTTACCTCCTACAGAAGTAGGAGGCCTGGAAAATGAAGGCATGAAATTTTCATTAGCATGATGCTCCTAAATAAGCATGTTTAAAAGAGTCTTCCATCCCAAGCCTATTTCTTAAACTATGTATTCAACCATGATTTTAAGATTTCAAAATTCGTCCAAGGTCATAGATGAGGAGGCAGCTCTATTTTCACGTGACTGTTATAAATATTGGGATATTCCAACCAAAGAGATAGGATAGTAATTTCTTGAAAAAGATGTGGAACATTGTGAGTTGCCCCGTTAGCCTTCTGTATGAAGACAGGTGTGGAGAACATGATTCAGTGATTGATTTATTTGTTCACATACATATTTTTGCTGTGCAAATAATGTACAAAGTACTGTGTTGGGTGCATAAAAGACGTGTGTTTCCAGCCCCAACAGAGAGTCCAGGGGAATGAGAAGACACAGAACACAGAAAAGTGAACGTGAACAAATCTTTATGATAAATACTCTGAGAAGCAGATAAGCAGAGTGCAGCACTGAAGAACAATCTGGGTGGAGTAGGGACAGGGCAGGAAGATGAGATCACCCACTTAACATGGCAGGGGGCGGTCTCTCTGAGACCAAACGAGAAGCAGTCAGCCTCAAAGTGCATTCCAGGCAGAGGGAATAACATATCCATAGGCCCTCAGGACAGAAACAGCTTGACCTGTGTGGGAACCTTGAAGGATATTAAGAAGAGGATCTGAGCCGGAAGAATGGCCCAAGACAGAGACACCAGGGCCAAATGGATCACTGAAAGAAGTTTAAAAAGTCATCTGACCACAGTGGAGAAGCCATCTTCCTTCTCGGAAGAACCTCTATTTACTTTATGTTTAAAAAATGCTTGAGGGCGGCGCCTGTGGCTCAGTCAGTGAGGCGTTGGCCCCATATACTGAGGGTGGCAGGTTCAAACCTAGCCCCACTGAACTGCGTTGTGATGGGTGCCTGTAGTCCCAGCTATTCCAGAGGCTAAGGCAAGAGAATAGCCCACACCCAGGAGTTGGAGGTTCCTGTGAGCTGTGTGATGCCACCGCACTCTACTGAGGGCGATAAAGTGAGACTCTTGTCTCAATAAATAAATAAATTAAATAAATAAATAAATAAGTAAGCTTGTGATGGCTGCTGTAGGAAGAATAGGTAGTAAGAGATAAAAGTCCTCTGGGGAGACCAATACGGAGGTCCTGGTAATAGTCCAGAGAAGTGAAGACAATGGAACAGAGAGACTAAGTTATAATTTGAAGGCATAATAGAATTTATTATGAATTAGAACAGAGAGTTTACAAAGGAAGGGATCAAATATAACCTCCGGGTTTCTTTCTTGAGCAGTTGTGTCAGTGGTACTGCCATTTACAGACACCAGAAAAGACAGGAAAGAAAGTTGGGACAGAGTTCAGGATTCAAGAATTTGTTTAGGGACATGTTAAGTTTAAGATGTACCACATGGAATGGATAACACCAAGTAGCTACCTGGATATTTAAGTTGGTAACTCTGGGGAAAGTTTGAGTTGGAGGTATAAATAAGGGAGTTTCAGCATATAAATGTTTAATCCCAAGAGAATAGATTCAATATCTAGAGACATAGTGAAAATAGAGTAGAAGGAGGCCCAGCTCAATTAAGCCTTTGGATATTGCAAAATACTTAAGAGATTGAACAGAAATTCAAAGTAGTTAGGTGTCAAATAGAAAAATAGGACCCTTTGAAGAATAGTAAAAACAGAAAGGGAATATTAGAAGAAAGTATGTCAGAGAATCTAAGAGAGTGTACTATTTCAAGATAAAGTGGTGGTTAAAAAGTTGAGTATTTGTACCGGTGTAATATGACGTTGCTTTACATCAGTAGTTCTCAACCTTCCTAATGCCACAATCCTTTAATACAGTTCCTGTGGGTCGTGACATTGCAAACCACTGCTTTACATGATTGTGGAACAGTATTTCTTCTTTCCCCAATACTAAAATACACCACTAATAGGATTACTCAATTAGGACCTTGGGAACTCCAAGAAAAGGTGAGGTTAACACATGATGCTATACTTGGCAATGACATTGAACCCTAATCCTAATCTGCCTCTGCCCTCACACATTACCTTACATGGATGATGTGATATCATCCATTTCATAGCCTACTGAGGTGAGTGCTATTATTAAATCATTTTTACAGATGAGGAAACTATAGAGAGATGAAGTAATTTGCCTAAGATCCCATAATAAGGAGCCAAGATGAGATGCAGGAATTCTGTGTAACTCCAGACTCCACAGTCTTAACCTCTAAACTATTCTCCTTCACAAATATACCCTGCAAATAAAAGGCTGAGAAAAATAAAACCCCTAAAGTCCCTTTTGAAATTGACCACATGAAATTATTGGAAACCTAACTAAGTCATTTTATGAAAGTGATAAGATGAAGCTGTGAGCTGTGGAGGAAGAAAGACATTCCAGAATAAGCTGCTGCTCTTAGAGAAAAACCACCTTGAAGGGACAGGAGATGTTAGCAGTTGGTTGACTGCTGGTGGGAATGGAGTTGGCAGGGAGTGAGAGATGAGTAAGCAGGTGGGAGCTGGTCACTTAGGAGTGAAACCTTGAGAAAGGGGCGTACAAGGAACCTTTTCATCCTTTTCTGCATCCTCTTCTTGTGCATAAAATATTAATAGAAATGTCCTTCCTTTCTGAAGGAGTTTGAAGAAAGCTTTGGCCTTTCTTTCATGCTTCCGCACCCATGCCTCAAAGAAAAAAAGGTGACTTCTCAGACTGTCGAAGGCCTGTGGATGTGTGGCCCCACCTCCTTCTGCTCCTCTCTTGGGACCTTCTGCCCACAACATGTCCATCACAACCCCTGCTGCCCTGGGGGCAGTCTCCCCAGGACACTGCTTCTCCAAATGCTGGCTTGACATATGGTCCCCTCCTCCTGTGTCTATTTCTCATTTGGTCCAGGACTTAGAAAGAGATCAGGGTGGTAAATACATAAAAACCCCAAGTATAGAGAGGGGATGCAATTGGATTCAGAGCATGTGGAGATTGGCTTTGATGAGGAGAGGGCCGTGTTCTGTAGTAAGAGGAAAGTGTTTGCAAATGATGGGAAAATAAAAATATAGGTTTCTAGAGCTACTGTTGGGAAGAGGATAAAGTAATTTCTTTAATGTAGTTTTAGAGATTATATGATATATTTATCTGAAGAAAGCCTAAAATCCAATCTTGTTGTACCAAGAGCACTGTTCAGCCTTCGTGCGTTGAGCCTCTGTCATCCAGACAGAAGAAGCTGTAAAAGATGCTCTCAGCAGTTCTCAGATTGGAGGTCATGGTGTGCCCTGTCTAGGACTGAAAGAGGACAGCTTTCAAAAATATCTGTTTCAATCAATAATGTAATCAATAATACAACCTTACATTTAAAAACCACAAAATGTCAGTTTGAAACATTTAGGATAACTTAAGGATGTTTTATATTTATCAAACATTTAAGATGATTAAAAGAAATCAAGAAAAAAATGGATTACCTAGAGGGATGTTTTCTATCAAATTCCTAAATTAATATGTAAGTAAAAGCATATTTTTCTCTCCTTTTCCTATTTCTCATATCTTCATTTGGTGAAATTAAGAAGGATGGTTGTAGTATACTGTCATTGGCTTTTGGCCCAGATTATTATGACCTGAAGAAGCTGTCTTGATTAAGTTAGGAGTTGCCTTATGTTTTACAGAAGCAAAACTACATTTAATCAGTTAGTCCATATGCTTTATACCGATAGTTTATAATAGGCCTTGTTAAAAATAGGTTTCTTTAATCAGTAATGTTGGATAGCAGCCTAAAATCTTAAAATGGTCTTGTTTATTCTGATTTCTTCTTCTTAAAACGAGTAAACAGGATGCGGCCGGCGTGGCAATAGCATGTTACAAATCATTTCATCAAAGGTAATGAAATTAAATTTCAGCTCCGAGTTATCGTAAAAGACTGTTTAACATTTACAAGAATTTGACTTCCAAATCCTTCAGGCCCTAATCTTTGGATTTACATAATGTGTTTCTACTTTCAGGCTTTTCCAGTTGAAAGGCTTTGAAGTTCCAAGGCAAAAACTGAAATAATTGGAAATATGTGTAATTTTAAAAGTGAATGATTGCAGTATAGTGGCATAATCGGGAAGTACATGGAGGGAAAAACTCATAAAAATTTTACTGCCATTAACTTAGTTTTTTGAAACCTTCTGAGTGAAAGATGATATACAAAATTCTTAAAGATTGCTCCAAGAACATATAGTACATATTTCTAATCAATAAATTCAAATGTCTTATCATTAGGTTGTTGAAAGCAGTAGGTCCTAGACTTGAACCCAAAACCTTTGATTCAAAGTCCTGGCTCCTTTTGCTCACCATAACAGCATTGAAGATTTTTGCATAAAGGACATCAATTTATCAAAGTTGAAGAGTGTTTAATTAGAAATTACAAAACTGGACTTAGTGATTAAAGAATTGAGATATTGTTCAAATTTATCATTGTGTTAATGTAACTATTTTCTTTTTCTATTCAGACTCCAACACACATTCTCATGATGGGATGGAGAGGAGGCTATGTTACATGGATGCATTAACTGAATCATTACATCTGCTAAAAACCTATCAAAAGTCTTACTCTTTTATTTTCATGGTTTTCCCTGTGTAGACTTGCTTACACTTTTGCATTATTTCTTGTGGTTTTATTTATTTTCCAGTGATGAAACCATTTATTCATCCTACAATTTATTTGCTAAGTGCCTGCTACATGCCAAGTACTACACTAACCGAGTCCCAGTAATAAAATGGGGAGCAGACTAGAATTTCTGTGAAAGTAACAATTAAAATTGATTTGTTGATGAGGACTTCTGATAGAAAATAACTCTCTCATATACCTCTCTTGTCTGAGCTGGTGCAAGAATTAGAATATAAATAAATCAGCTAACAAACTTAGAGAACTCAGATGTCCTCTTCATGAAAGGTCAATAGGAAATGCTAACCTTTTTTTTTTTTATTGTTAAATCATAGCTGTGTACATTAGTGCAATCGCCTGTACCCATTCCAAGATACACCATAGATGTGGCCTCACCCATTACCCTCCCTGCACCAACCCCCCCTTCCCCTTCCTTGGCCCTTTCCCCATAGTCTTGTGCCATAGTTGGGTTATAGCCTTCATGTGAAAGCTGTAATTTAGCTTCATGGTAGGGTTGAGTACATTGGATACATTTTCTTCCATTCCTGAGATACTTTGCTAAGAAGAACATGTTCCAGCTCCATCCATGTAAACATGAAGGAGGTAAAGTCTCCATTATTCTTTAAGGCTGCATAATATTCCATGGTATACATGTACCACAATTTGCTAGTCCATTCCTGGGTCAATTGGCACTTGGGCTTCTTCCATGACTTAGCAATTATGAATTGGGCTGCAATAAACATTCTTGTACAGATGTCTTTGTTATATTGTGACTTTTGGTCTTCTGGGTATAAACCCAGTAAAGGAATTATAGGACCGAATTGCAGGTCTATTTTTAGGTCTCTAAGTATTCTCCAAACATCCTTCCAGAAGGAACATATTAGTGGGCATTCCCACCAGCAGTGTAGAAGTGTG
>CAUYPK010161027.1:0-21752 GCA_963574355.1 Loris lydekkerianus | reverse complement strand
GGTCCCTCCTCAGAAGTAGCATAACAAAATCCAAACTTGGCAAAGAGCCACAGTATACAAAATAATGATAAGAGGCAAAGAGCCGAAATTCATTTTGGCCGGGAGCCGCATGCGGCTCTAGCCGCGTGTTCGCCACCCCTGCACTATTGTTTCTTTGCCTATCTGATAATTTCTCATTGAAAACTGGACATTTTAGACAATATAATATGACAATTCTGGAAACCATATTCTCCCCCTTTCTAGGGCTTATTGTTCTTGTTTGCTTGTGGAGTGATTTTCCTAAACTCATTCCTTAAAATCTATTAATATATTCTTTGTTGCCTGTGGTCCCTGAAGTTTCTACTGAATTAGCTTAGTGGTCAGTTAATGACTAGACAGAGATTTCCTTAGAGGCCTTGGGACCAACAAGTTTCTCACTTTGTTGAGGGGCTCCATGGGCATGTCAGTGCATACTTCCACACTTAGCCAGGCAGCTGACAACTCTACCTTAGCCTTCACTTCCTTTTAATAGAGTCTTAAGGTCAGCTCAAGGTGAGAGTATAGCATTTTCTCAGATGTTTCCTAAGAATGTGCAAAGCCCTGAACATGGTCAACCTTATGTATGTACATGGGCATTTAGAACTCCAGGAAAAGGTCTGAGCTTTTCAATGACCCCATGGGGCATCTCATTCCAAAGCTTTCCCTTTTAAGCCCAATATTAAAGACACATGAAGAATGTAAAACAATGTCACTCTTATGAAACTTTGCTTTGTTTTGGAAAGTTATTTTTGTGAAAATTTTTGTTTATGCTAATATGTAACAAATTTATTTTTGTTGTTTTTAAATTAATTAAATATTTTTTTCTGCTTTAGTTTTAATATGGTACATACTGATACATGTAACCACATAAAAAAAGGTCTTTGGAGCTCTCAATTACTTTTAAGAGTATAAAAGAGTACTAATAACATTTTAAAAGAACCTTTGGTTTCAATCAACTCTAGGGGTTCAATCTCAGAAGAAGCCCCATCTATTTAAGTAACACAGACCTCTTTTTCTTTAATAAGGAAATGATTCATTTAGAAAGAACCTAGAGAATTCAAGCAAGACATTCACAACAGTGCAGAGGAATGTTAGTGTTTCCTTCATCCAAAAGAAAAGATATTCAAGGAGGGAATTTAATTATTTGTCCAGGGAATTTTCTTCCAGGATGGTTGTGCATACCTGTCAAATCACTGTGTTGGCAGGCAGGTCTCTCAGCCAGCATCTTGCAATGATTCTACAGTACCACCCTACTCACACCATTCTAACTGCTGCACTGAACACCCCTCTATGAACTCCTCTCTTCTTTCAGTTTTTTTACTGTACAACTAAGCACAGAGTCCCTTCAGGGGTCTCTAAGAAAGTAGCACTATTTCCTTCAGTCAATGTTTACTTATTTTAGGGGTGGATATGATGACTTGGGCATCTCCTTCACATGACACTGGGCACCTGTATAGACTCTGAGCACGTTTGCCAATTGCCCCATCAAGATGAAGACTGAGGGCAGAAACAGTTCATTTGCTGAATGATCCCTTCATGTTGTCATTTCTTTTCCCTGAATGTTAGTTTTCTAACAGCATACATGGAGCCAGGCCTCAGGGTCAGATGACTCCACTTTCTTGTCCCAACTCTACTGCTTACCAGCTTTGTCACTTTGGGGATATTACTCCCTCTGAGCCTGAGCCTCAGTTTTTGCACATGGGGAGTAGGCAGACATTGGTTTTCACCTTTTTTTTTTTTTTTTTAAGAAACAGGGTCTCATTCTGTCACCCAGGCTGGAGATATGATCAGAGCTCACTGCAGCCTTGAATTCTTAGGTTCAAGTCCTTCTGCTTCAGCCTCCCAAGTAGCCAGGACTACAATTATGTGCCACTATGCCCAGGTAATTTTTTAATTTTTTGTATGTTGCCCAGGCTGGTCTCAAATTCCAAGTGATCCTCCTGCCTTGGCCTCCCAAAGCACTGGCATTACAGGTGTGACCCACTGTGACTGGAGGACATTGTTTAACACAGGAGCCATCCAACAGACGCTGGGCTTCTTGCCCAGTTCTCTTCCCCTCTTCTTTAGGATGCTTAGAGATAATTATGAAGGAAGTGTCAGCCACAAATCACAACCATACCAAAGGCACTCATTAGCTAAGTGAGAAGTTAATTATACTTAATCCTTTTCCTTTTTACTTAGAGTACTTAGAATAGATTGTAAATCTCATATGAATTAAAACAGATGTTCCATAAGTTTATACATCACTAAATTGCGACAATCTCCCATCTGTTTATTTAGTCATGAATAAATTAAATACAGCATATTTAACCCAATTATTTTCTCCATATTTTTCTCATCGTTTTGTTTTCTCTCCTTGATTCTTGTTTTCCCTTTTGGAGACAGAGTCTTGCTGTGTCTTCCCACTTTGGCTGGAGTATAGTGACAACATCATAGCTCACTGTATCCTTCAACTCCTGGGTTCAAGTAATTCTCCTACCTTAGCCTCCAAAGTAGCTGGGACTACAGAAGACTCCACCACACCTGGATAATTTTTCTTTATCTTCCCCTCCCCCCCCCCCTTTTGGACAGTATCACTTTGTTGTCCTCTGTAGAGTGTCATGGCATCATAGCTCACAGCAACTTCAAATTCTTGGGTTCAAGTCATCCTCTTGCCTCAGCCTCCCAAGTAGTTGGAACTACAGGTTCCTGCCACAATGCCTGGGTATTTTTTTAGAGACAGGGTCTCACTCTTGCTCAGGTTGGTCTTGAACTCCTGAACTCAAATAATCTGCTTGCCTTGGCTTCCAGAGTGCTGGGATTATAGGCGTGAGCCATTGCACCCAGCCCAATTTTTCTATTTTTGAGTAGAGATGGGTGCTCTCTCTTGTTCAGGTTGATCTCAAACACCTAAGCTACAATGATCTTCCTGCCTTGGCCTCCCCGAGTCCTTGATTCTTGATGATCACCTCTTTTCCTGCTTTCTTACCTGGACTTTTGTGCCTCTCAGCCGTTTTATTCTCTTCCTTTCTTTTTCTTCTGCATAAGTCATGGCACCTTCAAGTTAGTTGGTTTCTCTGGCAGAGGCTTCATGGGCTGGATAGGTCAGGAAATCAGAGTTACTTGAAATTTCCCAGTAGTACATAGAATTCTTTTAAGCTTCCTGTCAGCTCTCAACGGAGGCCAAATCTCTGAGAATTAATTGAAAAGGTTCACGTAGGGGGTTGTAAAAGGCTCGATGTGGGTGATGTGAAACTGTAGCTATAGTTGCTTGTCTTCAACTAAAAAGATTCCACTGTAACTGAGAGGTCTAAGCTGAATTAAAGATGTTGAGGATGTCTCCAAGGGTGGCTCCAGGATAATCTGTATCAGAATGGCTATGGGTTCTTCTAAAGCAAATTCCCTGGCCCCAACGCAAGGATTGTGATTCAAGAATTGTAAATAAAGGTCTCTGATGATTCTTCTGCACAACGTGAGCAGAGATAACTTGATCTTGGCACTTCCACCTTTTGGAGAATACACCTGGCATAAAGTCTACTTTGCAAAGTCTCCTCACATTGATTTTCTCTTCTGAACCTCAGAATAACTTTCTGAAACAGACAAAAGTGGTACTGTTTTTCCCCAGAAAGTTGCTTTATATTTTAGTTTCCCTGTGCTGCTGGCCAAGGGAAAGCAGGAATCAGCTGTGACTCAGGTTGGGCCAACCTCAGCTACTCCTGAGTGGCTCTACCTGGGTGCCGGGTGACCAACGAAAGATATTGTCGAAATTGGAATGAGTCTCTGACTTCCCAACATGAAACTTATGTTAGTGCGCACCCTTCAATTGAGGGCTTAGAGTACATTTGAGCTTGAAGGTATGAGGGATCCCTCTAGCGAGGAAGAGAAAAGATAATAAGGAAGACTGTGTTATAGCTGTCTGTGTTTAACACTGAGCCTTCCTGAGTTGAAGATTTGTGTATATTTTACAGAGAGAATAATCAGTAAGATCAAAGCATTGTCTCTAAGTCTAAGCCAGATCCACAGTTCCTGCCTTCTGCAAATGGTTGTTGACTTCTGAGCTGGGTGGTATGCAGAGCAAGGTCAGTGATACTGCAGTTCAACCAGGTCAAATGCAACTTACAAAACAAGTGTAGAGAGTTTTTATTGGTCTGGGGAAGGCTCCCAGTGAGAAGGGACTTAGTAAAGCACAGCAGGCTCCAGTCTCCGGGTGGCTCTAATCAGTAAGGGGAAGGGTTGGAGAAGTGTGGTTCCTCTTAGTCCAACCCTGGATCTTGTTCCTCCCTTGCAGGGCCAAATCTAAATGCTTGGCTTGATCTATGTTAGTCAGAATGGCATGTGGACATGGTTTCCAGCCAGTAGGGCCTCATGGGCTGTGGTTTAGACCTTTTCATCACATTAAATTAAAAAGGAAACAGCACCATCCTTCATACACATAATCTTATTATGGTATTGTCTTTGCAGCCTCCTGACAAGAATCATGCCTTCTTAGGATGGTCTTAAAGAGAGCCACTGCTTATGCTTGTCCACTACATAAAGAATTAATATTTTACTTATTTGTGTACAACGTCTCAGAAAAATAATGCTTTGTCAAATTCCCATAACATAAAAGTGACTTAAAAACAGAAGAAACTAGAATATAAAACATTTTCTTCATTTGTTTAAGTCATTGGCAACATTTTCAATTTGGGGTAAGACTGGAAAAAGCTCAAAGGGAAAATTTCTGGGACTCTCAGCACGGGAGGCAGTTGGAACCCAGGGACCAGTTGCCTTTAACTACCCTTTTCCAGGGCGATGGCAGATCTCCTGAGCATGCAGTAAATTATGGTCATTTTCTTTATGTACTATGACGTGAAAAATATTGGCATGTATGGTCCAAAGATAGTGAACTTACCATTGTATTCTCTTCATTCTAGCTGTACCCAAAATGATGCCGCTGTTTATCAAATCTCAGCTAAGAACTGTTTTGGAATGATCTGCTGTTCTGCTTCTGTTGAGGTCAAGGTGTCAGAGCACTCACAACTGTCTCCTCTCTTGGAAGATGACAGGGACACAGGTTGGAAACACGAAACAGGCTGGAAATATGAAGAGGAAAGTGCAAATCAACTTGATGAGAAAGAAAGTCCGCACAAGGAAGGGGAAAGTATCTCCCTGGCCACTCCCACGGCAGCTGGCTCCTCTCCCACCAAATCGATCAATTCCCTTTCAACCCAGTTATTGGCCGATAATGACATTAGTGCATCCAGTTCTGAAAATCCTTTGGATGTTGAAAGAACAAAGCAAACTGAAGAGGCTCATGACCCAGGTAACAAAGAAGAAATTGTAGATGGATTGCTCTTCCTTAATTCAAATACTACTCCTCCAAACCAAGATGTATGTGGCCCCAGGACAGTGAATTCCCAGCTACCAACGTTCATGGATAGTAGCCTGAGCAATGACGGCCCTAATGATGAAGTATTAAATGCTAGTCATCAAAATCCAAAAGTACAGAAATACATTAGCCTCAGTCTCCCACTGTCTGAGGCAACTGCACACATTTACCCAGGTGACGGTGGCACAGTCAACAAGCAACACAGCCCACAGGTTTCCAGTGAAGACTCTGACAGCGACTACGAACTTTGCCCAGAGATAACCCTAACCTACACTGAGGAGTTTTCAGATGATGACCTGGAGTATCTGGAATGTTCCGATGTTATGACAGATTACTCTAATGCAGTTTGGCAAAGGAACCTGCAGGGGACTGAGCGTGTTTTTTTATTAGAAAGCGATGACGAGGAGATGGAATTCAGTGAGCGTTGCCTGGGTGGGTGTGAGCATCTCCTCAGTGGAATGGGTTGTGGGCCTCGGGTGTCGGGTGACATCAGGCCTATGGATGCCACCAGTGGCTTCTGTGGTTATCACTCACAACCCCAAGAAGTGAGGGTGAGGAGGGGCAGAGCCTCCACACTCAGTCCCTCATTCCCTCAAACAGAGATGACTCTCACTTTGGGACCTCACCAGGATGGGACATCTATGGTGACAGAACAGGGGAGATATAAACTCCCCACTGCTTCTGAGGCTGCTGAAAATGATTATGCAGGAATTCAAGGAGAAAACAGAGACAGACCCCAAACAAGAGAGGAATTCTCCAGTGACAGTCGGCTGAACATGGATGAAGCGGTGGCGGAGATGGACATGAAGCCCTTGTCTGGTGAGTTAGAAAAATCGGGCATGAACCAAAGCTCAGAGACCACGGCTGAGAAAAGAGTAGAGGAAAAGGACATCTGGAGCAAAAGGGGTTCACAGAAACCCGCCAGGCTGAGGCGACTGGGAATTAAGGGAAAAGCCAAGAAGCTGAGCCCCAACCTGAAAGAAAGGACAACAGAAGGCACCCTTCCTCCCTGCTGTTCCAAAGAACCTGCTAAGTGCCCACTAACCCGGGAAGATGAAAGAGGCATTTCTCAAGGCAAAGCAGAAGCTACTGATTGGAATTCCCCCTTCCATGCTGGAGAATGTGCTATTTCAACCCACACAGAGCAGGAAGCAAAACCCCTTCAAGTTTCAACAGATTCAACCCCCGAAGAAGGGAATGCACATTTCGAGGGAGAAGGAATGTGGGTTAATAATCTATTTGAAACAAGCCAAGTTCCAGACCTCACTGATCATCCTCAGGTAAGGTTTCCCTTTTTTAAAAATTGTAAGACAAAGGGGTGTGTGTGTGTGTGTGTGTGTGTGTGTATGTGCGTGTGTCTTTTCCTTCACTTCATGTTCACAATTGCTATGTTATAATGTAAACCAAAATAAGTCTCTCGATACCATCAGGGTACTTGTGCGTGACAGCTGCTGCCGCTAGGAAGGAAATCTGGTTTTGAAAAAAAGGCCCAGATAAACCCTAAGCCATCCTAATTATAGCAAAAGACTGATAGAAGTAAGAGACACTAATGGGATTGCAGACAGCTGGAAAAAGAAATCTGATAGTTTGTCTACTGCATGTGTTTTACTAGGCAATGTCACTATTCAGAAGTTTCTCAAGCAAATGTTTTTTTTTTTTCTGGTGGGGGTGTAGCCTTTAAAAGAAAAAAATACAGTTCTTTCTAGTTGTTTGGGCTGGAGTACTTTCAAAATGGTAGGTTTGGGCTTTAATCAGAATGTGTTGTACGAATGAAAGATTTCAGCGTGTCTCAAAGACTTGTAGAATTGACACAGTGATGCTGGAGAAGGCAGGCAAACTCGAATTTGCTCTGATGGTGGGATATTTTTGATTGTGTGTTTTTCTTATTTTGTTTTTCCAAAAAACCACAAAAGCATAAAGGAGGCTAAGAAAATACAGCCAGGAAATAAATTTGTTTTCCTTACTACGGATTTGGTGGTGTAAAGAAATAGAATTAAATTCATGGGAATAATTAACGTACAAAGAATATTGTGGTTGATGTATGAATTACGTTTTTAATTTCATTTTTAATTTTAAAGGGTCTTAAATGGGCTTTAGATGGATGCTATGCCATGGCCAAGATTTGATTTTTATAAATAAATAGCTAAGAAAAGTTACTTATCAATTATGTTTACTATACTTTGTGTTCCCTTTTTTGCAGCAGAAACCTAATTATGCTTTTTAGAGACTAAATAAACTCCAAAGAAAATAAAATATTCCCAAATGCAGTGTTTTTAACTGTCTCTGTGAGAATATAAAATACTGATACATTGATTTCTAAAGACCCAGTTAATAAAATAGCCAATCAGAAAATTTTCAGATTTGAGGTAACTTTTGACTGAGAAAATTGTCTGGTTCTGCTAGCTATATTAGCCAGATAAAAGCCACATTTATACCTTAATTTTTGCAGGTGAGCCAGCTTTATCCTACTGATTCTTTAGCAAACATACCACTTAGTGGCTCACATACCCGTGTGACCACAGATTCATGCCCAAGATAAGTTTATGAAGTTGGTTTGGCAAATGTTAACACAAAATAAAGTGATAAATGTTCTTTTTTTTATGTCAATAAATATGGCATTTCCTTATCTATTCATAAAATTCTCCTCCTTGCTCAGCTAAGTGCGTTTTTACAGTCATTTAAGAGATGTTTCATTGGGCAAATTGCTTTTATTATGAAAGATTGGGGGAGGTGATAAGGTATAAAGGAAGGTAGCTATTTATTGACAATATTGGTTTTAGACCCCTCCCCCCGCACCCCCTACCCCAAGAGGCAGTTTCTAGTTCCCCCAACTACCAAAAATTTCAAAGAGCTGCAGGGAGGAGCCCTCTTTGTCATCCACAGCTTGTATCTTTTTTTTTATCTTGAGACTCACTCTGTTGCCCAGGCTAGAGTGCTATGGTGTCAGCCTAGCTCACAGCAACCTCAAAGTCCTGGGTTCAAGCAATCCTCCTGCCTCAGCTTCCTGTAGCTGGGACTGTAGGTGCCTCCCATGATTCCTGGCTTTTTTTCTTTTTTTTTTTTTTTGCAGTTTTTTGGCTGGGCTGGGTTTGAACTCGCCACCTCCGGCCTATGGGGCTGGCGCTCTACTCCTTTGAGCCACAGGCACTGCCCAATTTTTCTATTTTTAGTAGAGATGAGGTCTTACTCTTGCTCAGGCTGGTCTCGAACTCCTGAGCTCAAGTGATCATCCCACCTTAGCCTCCCAGAATGCTCGGATTACAGGGGTGAGCCACTGTGCTCAGCCCATAGCTGTGTACCTTAAACTCAATTCTGAGGTCGAGAGCCCTGGTGACCAGCTAACCATCTGTTAGCTGGCAATGCAGCTCAGTAAAATGGACCAGCTTTGGGACCAAGGTTGTCTGTCCTAGTGAAGTTCTTATGGAATTTTTTGGCCTACACACACATTTGTGACCAGATACCTACTCTACCAGCTGTCAGCTCAAGGTCCTACCTGTGCTTTGTGATGTGACAACACTGCTGTTCAGAAGAGCTTGCATTTTCTGCAGTTGGCGGTACCTTTTCTCATCTTGCAGTGGTCAGTAGCAGAACTGACCTCTCCTTCAAGGGACAACCAGGAACTTGAATGAAAACTGCACAATTAAGAACAGTACTGTGCAGCTTGAAGTTAGAAATAGGATCTTTGTCACTATGCCATTTATTTTCCTTTGACTAAAGCAGAAAAATTTTACCACAGGGACTGGCATATTTGAGAACACAGATTCTTTTACCCATGAAAAAAGTCTTTATTTAATTGTAGATGTCCACATTTCTTTCATACATATAAAATATAGCCAAATTTACAGAAAAGGTCTAATCATCATTGCAAATGTGACACAGAACATAGGGAGTCATTGGGAGCTAAATGAAACTTTTTTATAATACTGCTAAAAAAAAAAAAAAAAAAAATTGGTGAATCTTTCCATTCAAAATACTAATTCACTAATTCAAAATACATTTTAAATACTTATTCTCAGACATTTGAGCCTATGGGAACCTACAATTTCAAAATGATTAAAAATCCTGGGTTGGGGGTAATGTTAATAAATTTTCCCACTCTTGAGTCTTGCCTGGTTTACTTACCTTTAGGTGTCTTTTTGTAGAAGCAGCGGTTGGCAACTTATCTCTTAGTTTTTTTTTATCTTCATCTGCATATGGCTTTTAGCAGTCTGAGAAAAATTCCTTATCTCTAATTTTCTGTTTTAAGACCAAGACTGTATCTCCTGCTTAAAGATGTATCTCCAGGTGTATTCATTTTCTGCTTTCTCTCTTTTACAGTGCATGGCCCTCCTGTTATGATTTGTCTTGAAATAGGACTGACCCAGGCTAGTATTGGAAAGCACCCAGTTACTCTACATTTATAGAAGATTCTAAAGTTAATCCCAGTTTGGGAATGGAAAAATAGAGAGGGTACCCCAGGCTAACTTGAATCATCTTCAAGGGTCACATCGCCTTGGTTTTTTGAGCTCACTTTTCTGATCCAGCTCAGAGGCACAGTCTTACAATCTGCCTGTCTTAAGTTTCCCTGCAGCCACACTGTAAGATCATCCTCACTCTTAAGTCAGAAGTGCTATGTCTCTCTTTTTGCAGAGTTGCTCAGCTTCACCCCAGAAAGATTTGCATTTCTGTTCAAGGTCATGGGATCATAAATGTACAGTATGAAAATATATTCTTAGGTTCTAGTTGTTAAGAATCTTCCTGATCAGAAGTCAGCAGTAAGCATAGAAGGTGAGCTCCATGATGCATAAGAATCAGTTCACTGTATTTTGCCCACTGCTATATTCCAAGTGGCACTAGAATAGTGCCTCCCATATAATAGGCATTCAGTGGTGGAGTGAATAAGTAGCCATAAAATAATATATTAAATGCCAAGTATTGTTAGGTATGATTCTAAGGATCATTATTCTCAACCACTCTATGACCTTTATCTTCCTGAGCACTTTCTTGGGTTGCCTTCGCATCAACCAAGATGCTGTTGTCAACTCTATAATAGGATATAATTCCCTTGCTCTTTTGGCCATGGAAATGAACTGGTTTCCTCTAAACCATCCACACCCCACACTTGGTTCCTTTGTGAATACTGGTGATTCACATATAACTTTGGCTTTATTAGTGCTCACAAATTGCTAATTAGACCACACCCACCTGGCACTCAAGACCTTCTGCCATTTTGCCTCTATCTCTAGAAGGCAAAGAAGGAGCACATGCTGGTTTTTTCTCCTGAAAAAGGAAGTATTTTCTCAGACACATGGATTACTCATCTTCTTATCTAGAACACCTTCATCCACCTCATTACTGGCTCAGCCCACCTGGGCTCCAGGTCCTGCAAGGTGCTTCCAGGTGCCTTCCTCATCACTATGATTTCTGCTCTCACAGAAAAACCCATAGCACTCTTGTCCTCATAATGTCTTTGCATAATGCAGTGAGCTCCAGACCTGAATTTGGTTCTTGCTCTTCCATTTCCTAACTCTCTGACCCTGGAAAAAATTACATAAGCTCTCCCAGCACCAGGCTCATCTATAAAACAGAAATAATAATAGTTACTTTAAGGAGGGCTGCACCTGTAGCTCCGTGGATGGGGCACCAGCCACATACATCCAGGCTGGCAGTTTGAACCTGGCCCGGACCAGCTAAACAATAATGACAACTACAACAAAAAAAAAAGGCAGGCATTGTGGTGAGCGCCTATAATCCCGGCTACTTGGAAGGCTGAGGCAAGAGAATTGCTTAAGCCCAAGAGTTTGAGGTTGCTGTGAGCTGTGATGCTATAGCACTCTACTGAGGATGATATAGTGAGACTCTGTCTCAAAAAAAAAAAAAAAAAAGTGTTTTAAGGATTAAAGTCTTAAATGGAAAAAGCTCAGCACAGTGTCTATTAGGCAGTTAACATTTAGTATCAGTTTTATCATTTTTCCTTTATTATTTACCTGCTGGACACATATATCTTTTCTCCCCATATGAAAAACTTTTGTGAGGGTCACAAATGATTTTATGCCCGTTTTATAATTGAAATTTTTATTAAGATACTTGTATATTCATATGCACTTATAAGAAATAATACAGAGAGATGGCCACTTTGCCCAGGTTCCCCAAGTGGTAACGGCAAAACTATAGTCTAATATCATAATTAAGACAGGATAAAATCTACTGATCTTATTCAGACTTCCCCAGTTTTACTTGTACTTGTGTGTGTGTGTTAAGATCTGTGGAAATTCATTATCTCGAAAGGTTCCTGTATCCACCACCAGAGTCAAAACATTAAACAGCTCCATTATCATGAAGATCTCTGTGTTGCCTTTAATAACTACTCATACCTCCCTCCCATCTGCCCTTTCTCTACTTCCTGGCAACCACAAATCTGCCTTCTAATTCTAAAATGATGTCATTTTAGAAATATTATATAAGTGGAATCATATAGTAGGTGACCTTTGGGGATTCTTTTTTCACTAAACATAATTCCTAGAGATTCATCCAAGTTGCGTGTGTCCAACATTCATTCCTCCTTATTGCTGGGTGGCATTCCATGGTATATGTCTGCTATAGGTTATTTTATCATTGAAGACCATTTGGACTGATTGCAATTGTTTGCTCTTATACATAAAATGTTTATGTACATGTTTTTGTGTGATCATTAAGTCTTCATTTCTTTGGGACCAATGCCCAGGAGTACAATTGCTGGGTCATATGACAGTTGCATTTTAGTTTGTAAAGAAACTGCCCAGTTGTTTTCCAGAGGGGCCGTACCATTTTACACTTTCATCAACAATGTATGAGTGGTCCAGTTTCTCACTGAGCACTTTTTCATGTACTTATTTGCCAAATATGTATTTTCTTGGTGAAGTGTCTGCTACATTTGTTTTCTAATTGGATTGTTCATTTTATGGTTGAGTTTTGAGAGTTACATGTATATTCTAGAACTTAGCATAGTTTTTAATTTTGATGAGGTCTAATTACCCGCTTTTTCATTTATGGCACCTGCTTTTGGTGTCAAGTCTAAGAATTCTTTGCCTTTCCGGGGTCCTCAAACTGCGGCCTGTGGGCCACATGAAGCGGTGGGATTGTATTTGTTCCCGTTTCGTTTTTTTACTTCAAATTAAGATATGTGCAGTGTGCATAGGAATTTGTTCATAGTTGTTTTTTTTTTAAACTATAGTCTGGCCTTCCAACGGTCTGAGTGACAGTGAATTGGCCCCCCATTTAAAAAGTTTGAGGACTCCTACTCTAGATCCTGACAGTCTCTCTCTCTAGATCCTGACGATCTTTCTCTCATGTTTCTTTCTATAAGTTTTATAGCTTTGTGTTTTATATTGACGTGTACAATCTATTTTGAGTTAATTTTTGTAGAAGGCATGAGGTTCAGGTTTTTTTTTGCTTATGGTTGTTTACTTTTTCCAGCACCATTTATTGATAATGCTTTATACTTATTCTTTTTAAAATCCTTAGTATATTGCCAGGTACCCAGTAAGTGCTCAATAAAGATGTCAGAGACGCCTCCCCTCTTTGAGGTCAGAGAAGAGCTTATGACTTCTTTCCTGACAGCAATTCTACCAATGGCCAGGACAATATCAATCTCACAGCCAAGAGCTGGGAGTATAACTAGGGAAGAGGTGCCAATGAGCCTGGGGATAAACAGATGATCAAGCCCAGTTGAGCAAAAGGTCAAACAAACTAAGGGTGTTTGTTTTCCAAGAGGCAGTTAATTAATCAGAAGGACAACTTTGTGCTTTGGAAAGAAGGGGAAAACCTAGGTGTGCCATTGTTCCTAGATTTGACCACAAATCTGAGGATTGACTGATTTAGAAAGCCAAAAGGTGAGAGAGAAAGAGACGGAGACCTTGATGTTCAAATCCAGCAGTCCCTGCTAAATGATGTATTCATACCTTGAGGTTGAACATGCCTCAGAGGTGACCGACTGCTACCGTAGCCCACTACTTCCTGTTTGAGTTTAAGTAAGACAGCGGGAGATTAATCTCTTCTATGCTAAGCAGATTTGCAATGATATGGTATGAATGTCATACTAATATAGGTTCAGCTAGGCAGGTGATGTAAAAACAGGGTTTACAGCAGCTTGGAAATCTGCATGGCCTACCCATAACAGACTTGGCACATAGCAGGGCTCTAGCAAATTTTTTTAAAGAATGGGAAAATAAGCAGCCAATCTAAACCTCTTTGCAATACAGTTTTCATCTCTGGGACAGCACAACCTGAAATCCTGATTCATTTGCATAATAAAATACCTCCCCCCAAATAACAACTGGAATAATGACTTCAGAAGATTGACAAGCCAGATTTCTGCTGCTGATGGGAAGGGGCAGAGGTTTATAACTGTTCATCTCTTAGCATATGACTGTCACCCATCTTGTCAACACACCACTCCTCGGCTGACCCAGGATGGAACATAAATATTTGCTTTGTCTTTAATCACAAAGCCTGCTGGGCGACTTCTGCCAAATACCATCCACTGCTGGGCCTGCAGTTGAATGACCCCACTCACTGCAGTAATTGTACTCAGTGTTAAATAATCAGTGAAAAGTTATTAGGACCTGCAATCTTGTGACTCACAGTGGGGTCAGTGGACCAGCTTGTTAGAAATGCAGGCTCTCCAGCCCTGTTCCAGGCCTACTCAATCAGAATCTGCATTTTTAACCAGATTTCTAGGAGAGCTTTAAAACATTCAGCTGCCTAAGTTTTGCCCCCAGAGATGATGATGGGTACTGGGAGTTTTTTATTTTTGTTTTTTGAGACAGAGTCCCACTATGTCACCCTCGGTAGAGTGCTGTGGCATCACAGCTCATAGCAAACTCTTGGGCTTAAGCAATTCTCTTGCCTCAGCCCCCCAAGTAGCTGGGACTATTTTTTTGTTGTAGTTGTCATTGTTTTAGCTGGCCGGGGCCGGGTTTGAACCTGCCAACTTTGGTGTATGTGTCTGGCACTGTAACCACTGTGCTACGAGCGCCAAAATGGCACTGGGAGTTTTAAAATCTCCCAGGTTGAAGGCCCTAGCTGTGCTTCAGAACCCTGTATGGTGCCATATAGATAGTCTTCCCTCAGAATCCATGGGGGATTGGTTCCAGGGCCTCCCGCCCCAGCTACCAAAATCTAAGGAGGCTCAAGTCCTTTATATAAAATGGCATAATATTTGCATATAATCCATTCTTTAAAATATCTCTAGATTACTTATCATACCTAATACAAAGTAAATGCTATGTGGATAGTTGTTGGATTGTATTGTTTAGGGAATAACAAGGAAAAAAGCCTGTGCATGTTCAGTACGGATATAATATTTTGGATCCTTAATTGACTGAATCCATGGAACCCACAGATATCCTGCACTGTATACAGACAGATGTCCATGCCCCACCCCGGAGGTCCTGACTTCAGTAGATTAGGGTAGGTCTCATGCATGCATATCATAACAGAAACTCTGCACCAGTTACCAGAGGTAACTCTGAGGCTCAGCCATGATGGAGAGACCTAGTGCCCATGTGGAGATGAATATAGGATTATTCTGGGGTGGGGACTCCAAGTTCCATTCCCCCACTGAGCAGGGCTGCAGAAAGCTAAAGGTCATATACATTGTGAAGTGCTTTCTCAGGGATTCTGGAGTCCTTGCCCCAGATATCCCACAGTCTTAGCCAAGAGCAAAGTGCCAAGTTATTCAATACTCCTTTGAATAGGTGCTCTTCACACATGAGATCTTTCTACCCTAGTGCAATATATACTTTCCTGAAGCACCTCACTTTTTAACAAATCACACACTTAAATCACATACTTAAAATATAAGGGTTCCTGGGGAAAACAGCATTCCCGAGAGGTCACTTGGGAAACACACCATTTTGAAACCAGAGACTAACAAAAGCAAGCTTGTTGGGACTGCCAAGGGAAGCTGCCCAGGCTGGCTGGAGGCTGCCATAGCAGATATTAAAAATACACAAGATATCTTTTACCCACTTTCTCATGAGGCTTTTTTTTTTTTTTTTTTTTTCATTTGAGTTATTTGGAGATTCTCCACATCAGCCCCTTACTGGATGGATAATTTGCAAATATTTTTTCCCATTGCATAGGTTATCTATTTGCTCTATTGATTATTTCCTTCGCTGTTCAAAAGCTTTTTAATCAAAAATTAAAATCAAATTGTTGGTTTGTTGTTATTGTCATTGCCATTGGGGTCTTAGCCATAAAGTCTTTGCCTACGTCAATGTCTGGAAGAGTTTTTTCTACATTTTCTCCTAGAGTTCTTACCCTTTTATGCTCTACATTTAAGTCTTTTATCCATCTTGAATTAATTGTTGTGAATGGTGAGAGAGATGAATCCTGTTTCATTATTCTTTATGTGGCTATCCAATTTCCCAGCACCATTTATTGAATAGGGCTTCTTTTCCCCAGTGTATGTTATTATCTGTTTTGTCAAAGATCAGTTGGCTGTATGTGGATGGTTTTATATGAGTTCTCTTTTCTGTTCTATTAGTCTAGGTCTCTATTTTTGTTTCAATATGGTGTTTTCTTGGTTACTATAGCTTTGCAGTATAGTTTGAAATCTGGTAATTTGATACCTTCAGATTTGTTCTTTTACCTTATGATTATTTTGGCTATTCAGGCTCTTTTCTGGTTCCAGATGAAGTGTAAAATTATTTTTTCTAGATCTGTGAAATATGATGTTGGTACTTTGATGGGGATTTCACTGAATCTGTGAATCAGTTTGGGTTGTATGAACATTTTAACAATGTTGATTCTACTAATCCACGAGTGTGATATGTTTTTCTGTCTCTGTGTCATCTGTGATTTCTTTCCTCAGTGTTTTGTAGTTCTCTTTGTAGAGATCTATCATCTCCTTGGTTAAGTATGTCCCTAGGTATTTAGTTTTCTTTGTAGCTACTGTGAATGATATTGAGTCTTTGTTTTGACTCTCAGCTTGATTGTTAGAATAGCTTTTATTAAAAAGTTCCCAGACAATAGACACCGGCATGGATGCAGAGAGAAAGGAATGCTTACATACTATTGATGGGATTGCAAATTAGTAGAATTTGTATGGAAAACAGTATGGAGATTCCTCAAAGAACTGCAAGTGGACCTACTATTTGATCCAGCAATGCCACTACTAGGTATCTACCCAATGACTACGCAAAGAAGTCATTTAATCAAAAAGACACCTACCCTAGAATGTTTATTGCAGCACAATTCACAATTGCAAAGATGTGCCTCAACCCACATGCCCATTAATTCATGAGTGAATTAACAAAATATGGTAAATGTATACCATGGAGCACTACTTGGCCATAAAAATGAACACCTGCAGTTTTCTTCCACAAAAAAGGAAGAATTGATGCCTTTTGCAATAATCGGGATGGAACTGGAGACCATTATCCTAAGTGAAGTAACTAAAGAATGGAAAAACAAACACCATTTGTACTTGCTATTAAATTGGAGCTAGCCAATCAGCATGTATGTGCACAGAGGGAAGTAAAACTCAATGGGAATCAACCAGCAGGGAAGGGGAAGGCAGGGATAGGTGAAAACCTACCTAACAGGTACAATGAACACTATCTGGGTGATGGGCACACTTACAGCTGTGACTCAAGTGTTACAAAAGTGATCCATATAATGAAAAACATTTGTACCCCCATAGTATTTTGAAATAAAAAGATTATGTAAAGCAATCTTAACAATCAATAAGAAAATGTATAATTGTACTTCATCTTTTAAATTTCTTTTTCAAAATATATACAAGATAAGAGAGTGGAAATGCTGACAACGTTTTAGTTAGAGCAAGCGGGAGGGTGCGGAGACCTCGAAGACACAAGTGGATCTCTGAGCAAGCATGGTGGCTGCTTAGCACGCAGGCCTGGAGCATGCTGCTTTTGAGAGAGGTCCGCTGGGGGCAGGCTCTGTTTCAAATTCTGTTATTGTTAAAATATAACTTGAAAGGGCTGCTGCTGCCAATGCAAAAAGCCTGAGTTAAAGGCTTCTTCCTTTTCTGCTCAGTTTTCCATAATTTATTTCAGCTATTCAGGCTCCATTTGCCAGGGAAACACTGTGTATGGACCAACACAGCAGGTGTATTATCCTGACTTCATCCCCCTACAGACCAATCTCATGGAGGTAACTTGTTTCAGAAACAAGAAACAACATGTTATGGAAAAGAGACAGCACTAGGGTCCCCACCATCTCCTGTTCAGGTGGTCCTAGTCTGCTCTGGGTCCTTAGAACAGTGTCTCAAACTGAGGGCCCTGATTATTTGCATTGCAATCACCTGATGAGGTGCATGTTTAAAAAATGCAGGTCTCTAGGTTTTACCCCAGACTTGCTGAACCTGCTTTTTATTTTCTTTTCTTTCTCTCTCTCTCTTTTTTTTTTTTTTTTCCGGAGACAGAGTCTTGCTCTGTCTCCTGGGCTAGAGTGCAGTGGCATCATCATATCTCACTGCAACCTCAAACTCCTGGGTTCCTCCTGCGTCACCCTCCCCCAAGTAGCTGGAACTGCAGGCATGTACCACCACATCTGGCTAACTTTTCTATTTTTTGTAGAAACAGCGGGGAGGTGATGAGGTTGTCTCACTCCTGTTCAAGCTGGTCTCAAACTCCTGGCCTCAAGTGGACCTCCTGCCTTGTCCTTCCAAAGTGTTGGGATTACAGGTGTGAACCATGGCTTTTGGACCGACTCTGCATTTTTCATAAGCTCTCTGAGCAATGCTCGTGAGCATTAATTTTTAGAAACCACAGTCTTAGTTATATAGACATAGAGTGAACAGTGCAATTTGAGGCATGTCTATAAAGAATCACAGAGACTTTAGAAACAACAGGAAGTTTAGGGTTCCTCAAGTGTAACCCCTTTGCTCTAAGAGGAAAAAAGAACTCGTGATTTGAATTGCCTTCTGCTTTCTAGTTGGCTTGCTATAAATGCAGCTTGTTCTTCACCTGTTTGGGTAGCTGAAATAAACATAGATTCTGATTTATTGTAACTAATCCAGAACAGGTGTGCCATTTACAGCTGCACTTTATTTTGTGGATTAGTTCAATGACAGGAATTCAGGTGGCAGCCGGGGAGGCTGGTGAGAGGAGGGTGACTTTGCTGTAGGGTGGGTTTTAGAACCTGTGACAAATTCTCACCACTGCCCTCAGTTGACCCTGAGTGCCAGTGACATGTTTCATTGGGCTTCTTTTGCTATGACTGAAGATGAACCTACATCTCTGAAAGGAGATGGAAAAAAGATCGATCTATTGGGGCAATTTGGGAGTAGCCCCAAACAGATAAATAGACAAATGGAACTGAATAATGATTACAAAATCCACGAGTGGAATTTGGTTTGTGATAGAAAAAAAGGCTTTCAGTTTACAGGAAAGAAACAAAATCTTCAGTGATGACACAATTAGCCATCATGTGGAAAAAATATCAGTACCTTACAGTGGGCCCCAAATAAACCAGGATGAATCTCTGAGTTAAATATTAAAAAATAGAAAGCTGTAGGGCGGTGCCTGTGGCTCAAAGGAATAGGGCACTGGCCCCATATACCGGAGGTGGTGGGTTCAAACCTGGGCCCAGCCAAAGCTGCACACAAAAAAAAAAAAAAAAAAAAAAAAAAGAAAGAAAGAAAGAAAAGAAAAGAAAGCTGTAAAGGACTGTAAGAAATGTTGGAAACTACTTTTATGACCTCGAGAGATACAAGGTCTTTTGGGGACAAAACCCAAAATCAATATTTTTAATTATATAAAATTAAAAATTTTCTATATAATAAAAATACCACAAATAAAGTGACATATTTTATGTGTACAACATATGTAATGGACAAAGATGAATCTCCAAAGTAGATAAAAAACAAATAGAAAAGAAAATACCACTTGCTGGGAGCCGTGGCTCACACCTCTATTCCTAACACTCCAGGAGGCCGAAGTGGGAGGATTGCTTGAGCTCAGGAGCTTGAGACCAGCCTGAGCAAGAGTGAGACCCCGTTTCTAAAAATTGCCAGACATTGTGGCGGGCGCCTATAGTTCCAGCTACTGGGGAGGCTGAGGCAGAAGGATCACTTGAGCTCACTTTAGTTACTTCACTTAGGTTGCTGCGAGCTATGATTCCATAGCACTCTACCCAGGGTGACAGACTCTTTCGAAGGAAGGAAGGAAGGAAGGGAGGGACGGAAAGAACCCCTAATTGAAATTTTTTAAGAAGGCAAATAAAAATACAAATAGTCAGTGAACATATGAGTAATTAGGAAAATATACATTTTAGAAACATAACATCTTTCACCCATCAGATAGACAAAAAATTAAAAGGTTGATAATATCAAGTTCAGATTCTGGTGCAATGGGTACATTTCCAGTATGAATGTTATTTAGCAATTTTTTTTTTTTAACTTTAAAAAGGGCATTACCCATGATGCAGAAGTTTTACTTCTCAATATCTACTCTTGAGAAAAGCTTGCACAAGGGTCCAAGGAGACATGTAACATAATGTGTGCTGCAGAATTATTTGTCTAAGGAAACAGGGGTAAATGGCTAAATAAAATGTGACCCGTGCAAAGAATAGACACATCAAAATGTTACACAGGACCAGAAGAATACAGTGCAAAATAATATGAACAACATGATACCATTATGCTCTCCCAAACCAACTTATCACAGTATGTGTTATTTGTACATACATATTTATTTATTTTTTTTCATACAGAGTCTCACTCTGTCACCCAGGCTGGAGTGTCATGGTGTCATAGTTCACAGCAACCTCAAACTCCTAGACTCAAGCTATCCTCTTGCCTCAGCCCACCAAGTAGCTGGAACTATAGGCATGTCCTGCTGCCTGATAGTTTTTCTATTTTTTTTTTTTTTTGTTGTTGTTGTTGTTGTTTTTTAGTAGAGTCTGTGGTCTCACTCTTGCTCAAGCTGGTCTCAAACTCCTGAGCTCATGTAATCCACCACATAAATTTTTTTTTTAAGTCTAAAAGGATATACTCAAAATGATAATGATGATTCATTCTGGGGAGGAAAGCAAAGAATTTATCATTTGGAGGGTGATTAATAATGTTTTGCTATATTTAAGGAAACTATTCATTTTTACTGATACTATTGAAAACTTACTTTTTTAAAAAAGGAAAGCATTAACTGGGAGCTAGAAATTCTTGATTTTAGTTTTGGTTCTATTATTAACCAGCTGAACATTCTTGAGAAATTTCTCTTCTCTTTGGGTCTCTTTCCTCCTACAGTTAAGTACGTAAACTAAAGGGGTTAAACATGAAAGTCTGTAAGTTTCCAAGTTACTAAAGTCCTGGGAACCCTTAATTTTGCATTTCAGTCTATGTATAGAAGGGAAAAAACCTGCTAAATCTGACAATTTTGCACAAAACCTTCATCATAAACCAAATTTTTTTTTTTATAAACTGAATTTGAAAACAAAACTTTAGAAAAGTACTTGTACCACACCAGACAGGGCCCCAGTCTCTCAAGCCACAACGCTGTACGGCCCCTCAACAAAGCCCCATGGGAAAAATCAAAGGGAGCAAAACAAACATGGGGCAGAATCAGCGGAAAAACTCTGGTAACATGAGTAACCAGAACAGATCAACCCCCCCCCCCCCCCCCAAGGAAAGATATGGCGGATGTAATTGAAGATCCCATTCATAAACAACTGGCTGACATGTCAGAAATCAAATTCAGAATTTGGATTGCAGACAAGATTAGTAAAATGGAATTAGGAATCCGAGGAGAAATTCAAAAGTTGTCTCAAGAATTTAACAAATTGAAAGACAAAACCACCAAAGACTTAAACACACTGAAGCAAAAATTTGCAGCCCGCAAAGATATGAAAAATACAGTAGAATCCCTCAGCAACAGAATGAACCAAGCAGAAGAAAGGATTTCTGACATTGATGATAAAGCCTTTGAATACTCCCAAACTCTCAAAGAGGAAGAGAAATGGAGATCAAAAACGGATCATTCTCTCAGAGAGCTCTGGGATAATTTGAAGAAGGCTAATATCCACCTCATTGGAACCCTGAAAGTGATGAAGTTGCCTCGCAAGGCACAGAGGCCTTTCTCCATGAAATTATGAAAGAGAATTTTCCAGACATGCCAAGAAATTCTGAAATTCAAATAGCAGAGAGTTTCAGAACCCCAGCACGACTCAATCCCTATAACACATCCCCTAGGCTTATCATAATTAACTTCACTAATGTTAATATGAAGGAGAAAATTCTCAAAGCAGCCAGACGTAAGAAATCCATTACCTACAAAGGGACGAATATTAGAATGAATGCAGATCTCTCTGCTGAAACTTTTCAAGCTAGAAGAGGGTGGTCATCAACTTTTAATCTCCTAAAACAAAATAACTTTCAACCCCGGATCCTGTATCCAGCTAAACT
>CAUYPK010161024.1:0-34559 GCA_963574355.1 Loris lydekkerianus | reverse complement strand
ATCCAGCCCAGGCCTACCAAACAACAATGACGGCTGCAACCAAAAAATAGCCGAGCGTTGTTGTGGATGGCTGTAGTCCCAGCTAATTGGGAGGCGGAGGCAGGAGAATTGCTTGAGCCCAGGAGTTGGAGGTTGCTGTGAGCTGTGATGCCATGGCACTCTACCCCCCCCAAAAAAAAGAAGATATGAATTTTTAATTTTAATAAATATTGCCAACTTTTATGCCATTGTGTCTTGATTTATCAGTTTTGAACATTATATTTGTCTTTATATTTTGGGATAACTAGAAGTCATAGCCTGCCTCACCACTAATACTTTTTCTTCTATCCACTAGTATAGTTTTAGTTAAATCACTGTACCATACTGAAATTATTTGTATGTTAATATTATGCACTATGCCCAAAAGAGTTCTGTAATTATCTGTTCTTTTCTGTAGAACTTTTGATTTTGTCTGAAGTAACAATTGCTTTTTAAAAGTTGTTCAATTTTCTACACATTGGTACTAATTCTTCTCATATTCTTAGAACTATAACATCCCTCTGTATGGAAAGGGATCAGATAATTTATCAGTTCTCTCTCTCTTCTTCTTCTTCTTTTTTTTTTTTTTTTTTTTGTAGAGACAGAGTTTCACTTTATTGCCCACGGTAGAGTGTTGTGACATCACAGCTCACAGCAACCTCCAACTCCTGGGCTTAGGTGATTCTCTTACCTTAGCCTCCTGAGTAGCTGGGACTACAGGCGCCCGCCACAATGCCCAGCTATTTTTTTTGTTGCAGTTTGGCTGGGGCTGGGTTTGAACCCACCACCCTTGGTATATGGGGCCAGCGCCCTGCCCACTGAGCCACAGGAGCTGCCCAATTTATCAGTTCTTTTTTGTTGGAGGAAGGGAATGAAGTCATTCCTGGATTTCTGTACGTCTGTGTCTGCTCTTAAGGGCCACCACGTAACCAGTACCTTGGGACTCTCCTTTGTCCCGTGTGGTCTCTGTTTCCTCAGGTTGCAGGTTTTTGTCTTTTTTGTTTGTTCTTGGCTTTAGTCGAGTACACTTAGATTTCTGAGACACTGCTTTCAAGAGAAAAGTTTTGAAGTTAATATCTCTTCTGCTCTTACACCTTGTTGGTTGTTTGAACATAGAATTTGAGATTAAAATAGTTTCCTCAGAATTTGAAGCATTTATGTATTACTTTCTGCTTCAGGTGTTGAGATGTGTGATCTTATTCTGTTGGTCAAAAATTTATATTTGTTTTGTTTTAAAAAAATAAATAAAAATTTGAAGTGAAAAACATAAAATGTCTTGAAACTGTCTGCCTTAAAAATATTTGTAAACCACTTACAGACCAGTGAGAATAAGCCAGCAAGTTACAGGCTGGTTCATAATCAGTGTCATTGTGCACAGTGCATCTTCAGATGGGAGAACTGAATTCTTTGCAGTACATAGTTTAGCACGTTACTGTGGTAAAATAATAGGGAGAAATGTTTTCCTTAACAGTGATGTTGTATCAGGATGTACTAAAAGAACTACTATAAACAAAGAAGTTGGTTCACTTTTGTAATGATAAATGATAAAATACAAAGTATATATAATTTGGAGAGAAGACCTTCACACTAGCTGGGATTAAGTTTATATTCTTAGTGTTTTCAAGTGGTAATCTTTCAACTATTTCTCAGTTTTTACCCTAACATAATAAAATAGAAGTGATTCACTCAGGTACCTGTCCTCAGTCGTCTCCTATTACCTTAAGATTCTTTGTCAACAACAGTTAATAATACTTACGTCTATTTTCAGCTTGATTCTAAGGCAAGGCTTTATTAAAGAACATGAGGCTTAATTTGAAAATATGGAGCCTATAATTTTCTTTCTTTTGTTTTTAGGACAGAGTTTCATTTTGTCACCCTTGGTAGAGTGCTGTGGCGTCATAACTCACAGCAACCTCAAATTCTTGCGCCCAAGCAATTATCTTGCCTCAGCTTCCCGAGTAGCTGGGACTGCAGGCACCCCTCCTCAGTGCCTGGCTGTTGTTTTTAAGGACCAGGTCTTGCTCTGGCTCAGGCTGGTCTTGAACCTGTGAGCTCAGGCAATCCACCCTCCTTGGCCTCCCAGAGTGCTGGGATTACAGGCTTGAGCCACCGTGCCCAGCCTGAGCCTATAATTTTCTGAGAACGTATTATATGTGTTGCTGCTTCTTGTTCCTTCGTAACATTCAATATCTTTTTTTTTTTTTTTTTAATTCCTGACTTTGTAAAAGTTTACATTACTCTGGATTGATTGTGTGGGTGTAAATAAATCCAGTTCATGGGCATTCAGTGGCCACTTTTAATTGGGAAACTTGCTTTTTTATAATAGTTCTGGGAAGCATATTTTTATACTGTGCCCACAATAGTGCCTTGTCTTCATTTTCTATGGTTTTTTTTTTTTTTCCAGGAACTCTTAACTTCTCAGGTACTGGAACCAGTGAAAGAGGTTATCTCACTTTCTTAGCTTTTCTCTAATTATCTTTTATACACCAATATAGCCATTGTATATTGTCTTTTATTCATGGAGGATGTTACAATTTTGGATTTTTTAAAATTCATATTATATTTTATTTTCTTTGAGTCAGAGTATTACTTTATTGCTGTCAGTAGAGTGCTGTAGAATCATAGCTCACAGCAATCTCAAACTCCTGGGCTCAACTTATTCTCTTGCCTCAGCCTCCTGAGTAGCTGGGACTACAGGCACCAGTCACAACATCGGCTAGTTTTTCTATTTTTGGTAGAGACATGTCTCTCTCTTACTAATGCTGGTGGTCTTGAACTCCTGAGCTCAAGCAATCTGTGCTCATCCTGGCCTTCCAAAGTGCTGGGATTATAGGTGTGAGCCATCTTACCAGCCACTTTTGGATTTTTTTTTTTTTTTTTTGAGACAGACTCACGGGCTCAAGTCTCCTGCCTCATCGTCCTGAGTAGCTGGGACTATAGGCACCCACCACAATGCCCGCTATTTTTAGAGATGAGGTCTTGCTCTGGCTCAGGCTGGTCTCAAACTCATGAGCTCAGGTGATCCACCTGTTATGAATCGTAATGTAAATATCTGATGTGCAGGATGTATTTAGGTGACCCCTGTGAAGGGGTCGTGACCCAGAGTTGTAGAGAAAGGGTCTCATTCTTGCTCAGACTGTTCCTGAACTCTTGAGCTCAAGCAATCCTCCCACTTTGGCCTCCCAGAGTGCTAGAATTATAGGTGTGAGCTACCACACCCTGCCCACTAAATATGTTTTTGAAAACTATCACAAAAGATTATCTTCATCAGCATAAACTAGCATCTCTAAAATGGATAATTTTAATTTTTTTCATAATTTCTTGAAAATGGAAGTTGTTTAAATTGTTAAAATTTTGTCTTATAGATACTATATTTCGAAAGGTGCTATTGTGGATCAACTTGGAGGAGACCTGAATTCAACCCCATTACACTGGGCCACAAGGTTTAAATCTGCTTTTGAATTTGTTTTCTCTTTGGTTCCTTTTAGTATACAATTAAACATCTTTTTAAAAATGATATGCTAAAATGAAGGGGAGAACTTAATTATGACAGTAGCTAATATGATAATTTATTGCTATCCTGTGTCGCCTTCATTGGAAGCTAAGTTTGTTGTTCACGCTGTTTTTAGGGAATTATCTATACTGATATTCGTCCAATTACTTAGAAGGTTGGGTTAACTTTGGATTTGAAAATGTAATACTTTTGCATGCTATCTATATATTTATGATTTAGGAACTAGGTTGGTTCTTGGGAACTTACTTTTGCTTACTTTCTGTATCTAAGAGGTCATGGAGATCTCCATAGATTATCAATGACTTTTTTTCCTGATAGGATTTCTAAGAACCATAAAATCCTAAGTGTCTCTTGACATCTATTTTAAAGCAAATTTTATAAATATATGTGGACTCTTTTTACTATTACCTTATTTTTAAAAACAGCTTTCAGAGGATCCTGTTGGAAATAACTATACACCTAAGTGTTTGTTCTTTTATATTTTAGACAAGGCCATCTGTCCATGGTTGTACAACTTATGAAATACGGTGCAGATCCTTCATTAATTGATGGAGAAGGATGTAGCTGTATTCATCTGGCTGCTCAGTTTGGACATACCTCAATTGTTGCTTATCTCATAGCAAAAGGACAGGTAAAAAAAGTAGTATAGGTTTTAATCACATATTGTTCTTTGTGGTTTAAATGCCCAGTATTATTGGTGTTACATGTACTAACAACCTGGTGCTATTTAAATAGTGCCTTCTGATAGACAAAGAGAAGAGAATATGGTTAGTTTGATACCGACCTATTCAATACATTAACATCAAAATAGACAGTCATGAACCATTAAGTTGGGTATTGTATTTCTTTTTCTTTCTTGAGGCAGTCTTACTCTGTCCCTCCGGATAGAGTACTGTGGCATCATAGCTCACACCAACTTCAAACTCCTGAACTCAAGCGATCCGCTTGCCTTAGACTTCAGAATGGCTGCGACTACTGGCTCCCACCATAATGCCTGGCTAGTTTTTCTGTTTTCAGTAGAGGCAGGGTCTGGCTTTGCTCAGGCTGATCTTGAACTCCTGACTTTAGGCAATTCACTCTCCTCAGTCTCCCAGAGTGCTGAGATTACAGGTATGAGCCACTGCTCCTGGAGAGTATTTTTCTGAGAAGGATAGATACAAATTCCAGAAAGGAAGAGAGAAAATTTAAGTATTTTTTCCCTTAATTATGTTTTTTGAATGTGTCATTTGGATTAATCCAAAAATGTTTTTTGAACTTATTTGTTGGTTATTTTTTATATTAAATACCTCTTGAGGGGGATAGATTTTTTAAGATTAGTTTCTCAGTTTCTACTGTATAAAATAATGCTGCTTCTTACTTTTCAGAAAACTTCTCATGATTTATTTTAAGTGGTGGTTCTGATTTTTCCTGAATGTGCTATGATCATAATCACTTTAAATACCAGTTTATGTTACCATGTTTTTGTGATAAATGTATTTTGTTAAAAGTAGTGTCACCAGTTTTTCTTCCTTTTTTTTTCTAGTTATATTTAAACATTAATTTTTTTTAAGGATCTCATTATAAGAGTAACTATGATAAATGAGATCTATTTATTAATATCAACATGTATTTATGGTTATTTTAATTTAAGTTTTATGCTGATTTAGAATTTGTATGTAATTTCTTTTAATGAAATCTTTAAGGTTTTTTTTTTTTTTTTTTGTAGAAACAGAGTCTCACTTAATTGCCCTCAGTTGAGTGCTGTGGCATCATAGCTCACAGCAACCTCCAACTTCTGGGCTTAGGCAATTCTTTTGTCTCAGCCTCCCAAGTAGCTGGGACTACAAGCACTCGCTACAACGCCCGTCTATTTTGGCTGGGCTGGGTTTGAACCCGCCACCCTCGGTATATGGGGCCAGTGCCCTACTCACTGAGCCACAGGCGCTGCCCTATCTTTAAGGTATTTGTTTTGGGCAGTTTCAAGCAATGGTGGTGTGTGTTGTGCATTATAGCTTAGGAAAAGAAGCGCAGACTTATTCATTGCTGGAAAAAAGAGAGTTTATTATTTACTGCTATGTTAATAGACTACCCCCAGAATCTAATGGCTTATGAGCAACACCAACCATTTATTATATATCACAATTGTGTGAGATTTTTCTGGATAGTTTTTTTCTTTGTGCTAATAGCTGATGGCTGCTAGCTGGGGGCTTGACTGGGCTGGAAGATAAGGCCACTTACATAGTTCGTTCCTTGATAGGAATGGCTAGACTGTGCTTGAGAGGGAGGCTGGGACAGCTAGACCGCTCTTTGTCCATGGGTGTCAACTCCAGCTTCTCCACAGTGCCACTCTGTGTGGCCTTGCTAGTAAAGGAGCTGTACCGAGTGGGTTAGAGCTCCCAAAAGAACAAAAGTAGAAGCTGTCCTGCCTTTTTAACTCTTTAAGTTTTGAGCTGACACAGCAACATTTCTCCTATATACTATCAGAGTGTGTGGCAGGATTGCCCTTGCTTCTTGTGGGATGGGACGAAACAGGGTTGTGAATATGAGGAGATGGGGTTCACAGGGGATCATCTGTGGGGACCAACTACCCTGGGGGATTATCTTGTCCTGCAGTTCCTTCTAGACCAGGGATTAAAGTGGACGTGGTGTGGCACATCAATGTCCTTAGTGGGTTTCTACACTGCAGGTACAAGCTCACAGTCCACATTCACTGTTTTTCTTTATGTTTATAACTGGGAAAGAAAGGCAATGTAAAGTTTTGAGTCTTCATTGTCTTTAACTTACTGATTTCAAAGTTGGGGTGATTTCATTAATCTTTTTACCTCAGTATGTGGGCTACAAATTTTTCTTTCTTTTTTTTTTTTTGAGACAGAGTCTCATTTTGTCACCCTCGATAGAGTGCTATGGTGTCACAGCTCACAGCAACCTCCAGCTCCTGGGCTTAGATGATTCATTGCCTCCCGAGTAGCTGGGACTACAGGCACCCGCCATAATGCCCGGCTATTTTTTTGTTGCAGTTTGGCCAGGGCTGGGTTTGAACCCACCACCCTCAGTATATGGGGCTGGCGCCTTACTCACTGAGCTACAGGTGCCACCCAAGCTACAAAATTTTCAAAGGCAGGCTATCTACTTGTCCCAGTGCTTTTTGTACAAAAAAAAGAAAAAGAAAAAATTATGATGATGGTAAATGTCTGCCAAATAGTTTTCTTTTCCACAAGTAATTTTTTTCTCCATGTACAGATAACACGTTTATTATAAAATATTCAAACAAAAGAGTGTGACTTAGAAAATGAAATCCCACCCCTTCCCACCTCACTGAAGTCACTTCCTTTAATAGTTTAATATATATTTTTCCATACTTTTTTTCCATGTACAGGTTGATCATCCCTAATCCTCAAATACAAAATTTGTAATGCTCCAAAATTTGAAATTTTCTGAGTGCCAGTGTGAGGTTACAAGTGGAAAGTTCCACACCTGACACTTTGGCTTTCTGATGGTTCAATGTACACAAGCTTCGTTTTATGCACAAAATTCTTAAAAACTATCATAGAAAATTACCTCCAGACTATGTACTTAAGGTATATATGAAACGTAAATGAATTTCATGTTTAGATTTTAGTCCTGTTCCCAAGATAACCTCATTAGGTATATGCAAACATTTGAAAATTGAAAAAAATCTGAAATCCAAAGCACTTCTGGTGCCAGGTGTTTGGGATAAGGGATACTGAGCCTGTGTACACTAATATTTGGTAAAAGACACTCTTCCAGTGTGTGTTATGTCGCACACTGGGGTCCAGAGCTGTTCTTTGCCCTGCAGAGTCCCATGTAGTCTGGCCCCGGCCCCGCCTGCCCCTCGAGCCCCCTGGTTACCTGCTGTCCTCACTCTGCTGCAGCCTCCCGTGTGGGCGCTGCTCATCCAGCAGCTGCACAGCTGTCGCCTCAGGGCCCTGTGCTCGCTGTTTCTCCTTCTGCTGGTGTATTTTTTCCTCAGATTCTCTCACACAGGTTTCTCGCCTCTCTCTTACTTCAGTCAGATGGTTGCTTCAATTTTATTAGTTCAGAGTACATAGTTCTTAATTATAAGCAGTAATAAAATTAGTATTTTTTAAATTTCTTCTTTCCCTTTCTTTTCTATGACTTTCTTCGATACTACTGTTTTTCTTAGTGTTAACTTTGTTCTGATAAATTTAATCATATTTCTATTACTTGAAATTTTAGCTTTTGGTAATATTCTTTGACTCATAACTATTACTGTGAGGCTCCAAGTATACTTTCTTTTCATCCTTTTTCCATTTTCCCCCTTTTTTGTTAATTATATCAATTTTACATTGTCAGGGCATAGTACATTTCCATTCAGTTTTATCATTCTGTTCTTCACAATGTTTTATTTTAGTTATGGTGTTAAATATATTCAGTGCTCACTACCAATTCTTTTGGATGATTTCAGGAAAAAAGGGGAAAATGCTAAGTTATGGAGCCCTGTTGATCATGGAATTTCCATAAGCTTTTGATCTGGGCTTGTTAATTCTTCCTAATAGAGAATACCCATACGTCCAGGCTGAACTTGGAAAAGAAGTACCAAGTTTTAAATCCTGACCCAAAGAGAGAAAAGGTTGAATTTCATTTTCTTTTAGTACTCTAGAGATGTGGCATAATTTAAAATTTTTTATTTATTGATTTCAATTCTGTCACTTTTTAAGGAGGATATGAAAAGACTCAACTAAGAAGAAACTTAAACATAAAAATCTTCATGTTTGCTTTAATTAGACATCAAATTTGGTTGAGTTTTCTTGAAACCAGGGTAATAAGGAGTAAAATAAATTACAGTACTTACCTTTCATAAAAAAAAAAGGAAATTTGTAATTTCTTCAGAAAACATTTTTTCAAAGTCACATGATTATTTAAAAAAAAGAATCTGTAAGTTGGAAGTGTTGAATGAAGTTACAGAAGATATTCATATCATTATTAAAGCAAATCTAGAAATAGATTTGTAATGGGTAGGCATAACGTTCTATTACAGTATTCTGAGTGGGGCTAAACTAATGCTATTCAAAGAAATACTCTGTTTCTCTAATGTAGAGGTTCTTAGGGTTTTTTTCTTTTTATTTACATTTGAGACGTATTCAAATCAGCAATGGAACTCAGAGAATGTCTGCATAGACATAAGTGGTGTTTTCCAGTAACTCTTTCCTTTCTACGTTTTTTGCTAAATGAAGTAGCACCACTTGGATTAGAACTACTTGTTTTATGTAATCCAGTTATGGGAAATGGGAAAGGGAAGAAGAAACTTAATATTTATTGAATATCTGTTATGTTCCAGGCTATGGACTAGATGCTTTACATATATTATTCTACTTAATCACCACAGAGGTCTTATGAAGTTACTATTTATTTTTAAATTTTTTGATAAGGAAGCTGAGAGTAAAAATTTAAAGTATTATAAATTTGCCCACAATCTTACAGCTATTAAGTGATGAAGTTAGGAATTCAAAACCATGTCTGTCTTATTATAACACCTACGCCCTTCTCAGGTGTAGAAGAAGAGAGAAACATGTCTTTTTATTTAACACATTTTTTGTTCTGTTTTTTTGAGAGAGTCTTGTTCTGTTGCCTTGGCTAGAGTGCAGTGGCATCATCATAGCTCATGGCAGCCTCTAACTCAAGGATGCAAGCAATCTTTCTGCCTCAGCCTCATGAGACTCTAAGTCAGCTCCACCATGCCCGGCTAATTTTTTATCTTTTGCAGAGATTAAGTCTCTCACTCTTGCTCAGGCTGGCTTTGAACTCCTGACCTCAAACAATTCTCCCATCTCAGGCTCCCAGCATGCTAGGATTACAGGTGTGAGCCATCTTGCCTGCCAAAAACGGCTTTTTTTTTCGAGACACAGTCTCATTATGTTGCCCTTGGTAGAGTGCTGTGGCATTCAAACTCTTGGGCTTAAGTGATTTTCTTGCCTTAGCCTCCCAAGTAGTGGGACTACTGGCGCGCGCCACAATGCCTGGCTGTTCTTTGTTGTGGTGGTCATTGTTGTTTAGCTGGCCCAGGCCAGTTTTGAACCTGACAGCCTCTGTGTATGTGGCTGGCGCCGTAACCACTGTGCTATAGGTGTTGAGCCAACAAATGGTTTTTGATTATCTACTCTGCTGGGCATTAAGAATACAAAGATAGGGGTGGTGTCTGTGGCTCAAAGGAGTAGGACGCTGGCCCCATATGCTCGAGGTGGCAGGTGCAAACCCAGCCCTGGCCAAAAACTGCAAAATAACAAAAACAGAAAACAAAGATAGATTTAATGTTTTTTATCCTCAAAAAACTCCTAATTCATGAGACATGCTTCAGGCCTAGTGGATAATCAGTCCAGATTTGAGTGGATTTGGAATGGTAATTTTAAGGCTATAAAATTGATAAAATCAGAATATCTTGAAAGGAGATACAGATAACTAGAGGAAGGGTTTTGGTTTAATACATGTAAATGGTAGTTTTAATTCTAATTTACTAACAAAAAGCAAAAGTGGTAAAAGGGGTGAAAACAGTAAGTTAGGTAAAAGAGAAAAAATAATCATGGTTTATTACATGATTTGGCCAGTAGTAGTATTTATACATATTTATAATAATGTAAGTATCAAATATTTATATAACCAGCATTATAATAGCTCTCTTGAGAGGAAAGGATAGGAATGGTGCATATTTATGATGGATTAGGGAAAGGAAAGAGTGAAATTCTCATTTTTCATACTAAGGAGTCTTAGAAAATAATGCCTGACAGAAAAATCAAGAAGTAGCAATTCAGTCATTTTACTTAATGATATATATACCAAAATAATGAGCTAAAAAAAAAAGATGAAAATAATGGGAAGTTAGGCAGGGGATTCCTTTAGTACATTGTTTTTTCCCCATAAATTTTACAGAACTATTTAACTCTAAAAATGTACATATATAACAGTAAAATATAATAAACTTGAATTTACTAAAAAGTCAGATCTTTTTATTCCTTATTTTGAAACACTTAGGAAGAAATGATTTTGTTGTTTCCTCCTATTGTATATTAGAGTAACAAATTTTTCTGAGACTTAAATAATTTAACCTATCCTTTGTGGCTGCAAGATTACAATAAGTTAAGATCTCTATTTGTAAACCATTGAAAGACTGATTAAAACATCCTAAAATGGGAAATTTTAAAAGCATGATATGTCCATTAAAATATTTAGTGGCAATAGTTTTATTTTAAAGTTAAATATGAGAAAATGTTACGAATCATCCTTGATTGAGTTATAGTGACTTGTTCTATATGTGTAAATTAGATTTTTGAGGTTATAGTTTTCGAGTTAATTTGGTTAGGAATTTACCAGATTTTACTATCTGACCTTTTTCTTTTGATTCTATCAGGATGTAGATATGATGGATCAGAATGGAATGACACCTTTAATGTGGGCAGCTTATAGAACACATAGGTATGTAACTGTTACAAAAAACTTAGATCATTTTCCTCCATAATACAATGGGAAATAAGTGATGAGAAAATGCAGTTAATATTATACTTACTAATATTTACAGTTTTTATTATGATTATGTAATATATAAAATAAATTACCTTTTTGACTGTTTTGGTGTCTCTGTGCTGACCTCTACCTCAGTAATTGTAGCCATTGTAATCTTTTAACAGTCTCTTTAACAATTTCCAACACTAGAAAAAGATGTTATCTACTTTTAAAAAATAATTTCTTATGTGACTTACGAATTGGCATATGTTTAATGTATTTGTAAGTTGTCTTAAATCATTTTTGGAACAGTTTAGATTTAAATTAAAACATTTTTTATTCTTTAATTATACGTTAATGACATCAGTTCCTAGATGAAAAATAGAGAATACCAGGAATAGAGAATATTCCTTGGAACTGTTATTTTATATGGTTGTTGAACATGTGTAATATTTGGTATTAAATATTACCTCATTTTTGATTATAAAGTTGTTGAGTAGGTAACAAGTATTCCAAAATGGAATTCAGATAACAGCCACAATCAGTTTAGTATCTGTAATGATTTCTATAATTGAAATTAGGGTTGTTGTTGTTGTTTTTTTTTTTTTTTCTCCTTTTCAGTGTGGATCCAACTAGATTGCTTTTAACATTCAATGTTTCAGTTAACCTTGGTGACAAGTATCACAAAAACACTGCTCTGCACTGGGCAGTACTAGCAGGGAATACCACAGTCATTAGCCTTCTTCTGGAAGCTGGAGCTAATGTTGATGCCCAGAATATCAAGGTAAACACATACTGTATTGATGTTGCTGTATGAAATGTGGCTGCTAATATATGAATTCCTTAATAAAACAGGTTTTCATAGACTGTCAAAACTGGAAGAAACTTAGAAACTGGACACTTTGCTTCCATATACAGCCTTAAAGTAATTTTTTAATTTCGGTTGGCTTTTCATTAGTGAATTCTTACTGGTTTTTGGAAATTGAATTATATAGTCCAGGTATTTATAGATGAAAGAGAGTGACCTTGAAGAAGATCATTTAGAGAATGAATGTTTATAGGTAACATTTTACATAATTTTAGTAATTAAATTTGAGTTGGTCATTTTATTATTTTTTTTTTTTTAAAGATTAAAACTTCTAAATTTGATAAGTACCTGTGTGATGTTTATAGGAGAACCCCTCTCCCCTAATGTTGGGCTAATTTGGGAAAAATATATAAAATTATCCAAGAGCCAAGCACACTTAACATTTATGCTCTGAACATTTAGAAATTTGTACACATTTTATGAGTACATGAAAGAAGGTTCATTAGTAGTGTCAAGTTTTGATTGGGCATAGACTCTATTGAAATGTTAAAACTTTAAACACCAAATGGAGAGCAGAGAGAGAAAGAAGGAAGGAGAGGTGGGGAAAGGAAGAGCTGAGAGGGGGAGAGGGGGTGGGACCTTGGTGTGCGCCCTACCTTTTGGGGGCAAGACATGATTGCACGAGGGACTTTGCCTAACAAATGGAATCAGTTTAACCTGGTTTATTGTAGCCTCAATGAATCCCCAACAACAATAAAAAAAAAAAATTAAAAAACCTTTAAACACCATCTTTTAATAATGTGCATTTGTAAATAACTATGCCTGTTGACAAATCTTTAATTTTGGCTATAGTTCATAGTATTTCCTGAGCCATGTTTCTTAAATTTCAATTTGCTAATAAATATGAAGGAGGTCAAAACTACATAATGGCCAATCAAAAAGTAGGTTATCTCCTGCTGGATCAGGGCATATTTTTATGTTCTAATGCGTAGTTCTTCCTCAAGTCAGTTACTTCAAAGGAGAAGGTTAAACTACTAAAATAAAATAGCTTAGGCTAATTATATGATCATAATTTATTGGAGATTATATTCATTGTTTAGAAATGAGTCCAATTACAAATATTAATTATAGCTAAAAATAAATATCTAATATTTGAAACTGTCAGAAAATGATAAAATTATATTTTCTTTCTTTCTTCTTCTTTTTTTTTTCAATTTTGTGTCTTCTTGTCCTTATCCAAAGTGATCAGAATGGTCCCATGTCTGCCATTAAACACTGGGAAGAGAGCAGTTAGCATATCATAGTGCCTAATGCGTGATGGACACTCCTCATTTAGTACTTTTTTTTTGGAGACAGGGTTTTACTATGTTGCCCTCGGCAGAGTGCGCTAGCGTCACAGCTCACACCAACTTCCAACTCCTGGTCTTTGGCGATTCTCTTGCCTCAGCCTCCCGAGTAGCTGGAACCACAGGCTCCCACCACAATGCCTGGCTAGTTTTTGTTTCAGTTTGGCCGGGGCTGGGTTTGAACCCGCCACCCTCGGTCTGTGGGGCTGGCACATACTCACTGAGCCAAAGGCGCCACCCTTCATTTATTAATTAAATGAATGAAACTGTGTTGTCCTGAGCTTTTGCTAACCTAGATTTGATTACTAGAATACCTCTCTGCCACTTCAGAAATTGTTGAGAGAAATTTTTACTTTTCCAGATAGTTTTAAATTAAATAAGAAGCTCTGTAAAGTTCCTAACACTGGTATTAGTAAATTAGGTGATCCCAGGCCTAAAGGTTAAGATGAGAAAGGAGGTGTTTGACTAAACCTGATCAGCCAAATAAGAAAAAATTAGTGAGATTACCTCACATTTTATTATCTGAATTGCTTTTTTTTTTTTTTTGCAGTTTTTGGCCAGGGCTGGGTTTGAACCCGCCACCTCCAGCATATGGGGTCGGTGTCCTACTCCTTTGAGCCATAGGCACTGCCCTGAATTGCTTTTAGGTATTATTTTTCTTTCCTTTGCTTCCAGACAGCCATTTGTAATGTGATCATGTACTAGGAATATATTTCAATATATTTCATTCAGTAGTGGAGAATCACAATGTTCAAGACAGATGAGGTCCTTATTCTCTCAGAACTTACGTTCCTATTAAAGAGCAAATAATTTTTTTTTTTTTTTTTGAGACAGAGTCTCACTTTGTGACCTGGGTAGAGTACTGTGGTGTCATAGCTCACAGGAACATAAAACTTTTGGGCTGAAGAGTTCCTCTTGCCTCAGCCTCCCAAGTAGCTGGGACTATAGGCGCCCACCACAACACCAGCTTTTTTTTTTTTTTTTTTTTTTTTAAGCCATGGGGTTCTTGTTCTTGCTTAGGCTGGTCTTGAGCTCAAGCAGTCCACCCACCCCAGCCTCCCAGAGTGCTGGTATTACAGGAGTGAGCCACTGCGCCTGGCTTAAATAATTTTTTTAAAAAACAAACATGATAGAGTGTCACGGCTGGAAGGGCCTTATCAGGTGAATGATCTGGGAACACCTGTGAGGAGATGACGTTAGTTTTGAGAATTATTTGTTGAGAAAGGATCAGAGATCCTCTCAACCTCAGAGTTGTGCAGAGATCATGGGGGAAAACTTTGCGTGAGGCGGAATATCCAAGCACAAGGTCCGAAGCAGGAATAAGCTTGGCATGTTTGAGGTGCAGAAGTCAGGATGGCTTGGTTAGAGTCCAGTGAGCAGTGGAGGGAAGTCACTGGATAAAGGCAATTGCCAGGTCTGGCAGCCTTGATAAGGAGATTTAATTGTATTCCTAGTGATCGGAAGCAGTTGGCTGGTTGTATGTTGTGGTTTTGTTTTAAATATTTTTAAATGATTACTTTGGTTGATGTATGGAGAATGCCTTGAAGATTTAGGAAAATGGAAAGGACAGTTCAGTTAGGCTGTTGCAATAAATCAGGCAAGTGATGAACCTAGGTTCAGAGGAATACAGGTGGAAAGAAATGAATGGATTTGGTGATGATGTTTTAGAGTAGAAATGAAAAGGTAGATTAGATATTAGGATGAAAGCAAACATCATAGATGACTTAGGTTTTGTTTTAAGTAACTAATTTGTGATAGTATATGTTGAGGTTGTAAAGACTGAAGGACAAGTAACTTTTGAGATGAAGATGATAAGAATTGGTTCTGTTTTGGTCAAAATTGAAGTGGTGCCTTTTAGCTATATGGAATATTAAGCTAATTAAGTAAACAAATTGTTGCAAATTTTGAAAGGGAAAGATTTGCTTAAAAATGAAAAACCAACTTAGATTCTTTGCTGGGGAATTTGACAGTTTATAATAGTACATTCTTTTTTTTTTTTTTTAATTTTAAGTCATAGGAAAGAGAGTCTTGTTGATAATAATGAACTATAATAGTAGGGTATAGCCTGCAAATCTGGATAGCAATAAAAGTTACTTTTTTTGAAGAATATGAAAGATTATACTTTGTGTTGTAATATACTAATATGTAAGTATTAGTTGAGCCTATTCTAAAATATTTTCAAATAAGATTAAGTTTCTTAGAAATTTGTCTCTATAGTAACTGCAGATTTACCCTTATAAATTAGTTGAGTAAGGAATTCAATTCTTTTAATATATAAAAATGATTCTTTTATCAAAATAATACAGAATTTATTTCGAAGACAATTGATGTTAAATGATATATAATTTAAAAATAGCTATTATCCTTAGAAGGATTAGGAATAGCCACATACCCTAGATTAGAGATTTTTATTCTGAGATCCCCCAGTGGTCTTTGGTTGGGGGAGGTGGATCCATGGACCCTTGAAATTGCCAGAAAAGTTACATGTATCTGTGTTTTTCTGGGGGAGATGAATGGTTTTCATCAGATATGAATTGAAAGAATTTAAGAACCAGAGCCCTAGATAATAGATACATAAACGCTAATCTTTTCTTGTTATGTAACTTAGAGAGAAGAAAGTGATTTGAAATTCTAAGAATAAAAACACAATAAAATTATGACCCATATAACTGTCATTTTTGTGGCAGTATCTCATTTACAGATTTTAAAAATATAATACTTTATTCCTTAGCAAATGTTGATTATACTAGTGAATTTAGATGAATTGAGTTTGGGAGGGACCATTAAGCTCTGAGTGCTGCCCAAGCATTTATAATCTTTTTTTCCTAAAATTATCAAAGGGCATATTTTTAGCTTGTACAGAATATACAATTACTGAGAGTTATTGATATATTGAAAGACCTCTTATATGCTTTTTTATTTATTTATTTATTTTGTTGCAGTTTGGCCGGGGCTGGGTTCGAACCTGCCACCCTTGGTATATGGGGCCGGTGTCCTACTCACTGAGCCACAGGCGCTGTCCTTATATGCTTTTTTGAAATGAGGCAAGAAACTTTTTTCAGAAAATAGTTTTTCACTGAAATACCTGACCTAGATGGTCTCCAATAATTTTCCTTAGTTTTGACAAAGAAATTCAGTCTTATTTATGCGAAATTCCAAGTGATTACACCCTACCTCCCTCAGCCATAATGTTTATCTGACCAAAACCCTTGAAGAATTTCTTTTATTTCTACCAGTTACCTAGTCTGTAAATACTCCATGTAGACTGTTGCTGATGTTGCTGCTGTTTTAATATTATTTATTACTTTGGCTGAAACATGGAGTGATCAGATGCCTGGTTTTAGTATACTTCCTTAAATTAATTGGTATTTATTTTACCAGCTGAATTAAAGAACTGTACAAAAACAGCCAGATGACTACAGTAGTAGTTCAAAGATTTTTTTTTAAAGCTCCGTCAATCTTTTTGTCTAGGGCGGCAATCCTTAGGTGTCACATGGCCCTCTAGTGGAAGGGATGCTCAGCTGGACCGAGGCAACTGCAGGATATTCTCTGGGAGTTGTTACCCAAGGGATTGCTTTTATTCAGGTAATCTTTATAGTTTGGATTAATTAGCTGGTTCTGACAATTTAGGTGGTGGAATTTTGGAATAGATAAGGTGACATTTTAAAGTAAATATCTCTGTTTTTGGAAAACTCACCTAGATTAGCTCATTTCTTATTAAATACCATTTATTGATCTTTGTAGTAAAGAATTGATTGGGCTTTTTGTCATTGCTGTTTTGTAATAGTTGTTGCTATTGGTGGTAGTGGTGTGTTTTATTTTGTTGTTTATATTTTTTTTTAGGGTTATTTTAAGGTAAACTATTCCATACTTGATAAGTAATCATTCCTCATAAGAAAGGTACCCTAAGGATCGTTATTCCTTTATTCTTTTTCATTTCGTCTTTTGAGATAACATTTCACTGTTTCTTTATTTTTTTTAAAGTAATTTTGAATGTTCTTCAGTACATTCTTGAAATTTTGGCAAACATTTAAAATTTTGCTTTTCTATTTCAAAAAGTAGATAAATAGTGGAGAACATTAAAAAGCATGATAGTGTATGTGGGTGTCTTAATTTGCAAAAGGAGAAATAAAATTTTAAGTTAGTTAAGGCAAATAGAAGTATACATCTAGAATTGGGAATGCTTATTCCTTTGTTACTTAGTTCATGTAAAATACATTATAGTTGTATTAAACGTCTTGGCATTCTTTTTCTTGAAGTTCAAGGGAGTTTCAGGTTCATAACTTAGACTTCACTATTTTTCATCTCTCTCTTTGTCTTTGGAAATTTCTGGATGGGTGAATGAATTTAAGATAGGTCAAGAGTGCCATTACAGTATTGAAGACATAGAAGTTGACTTTTCTTTTTTTTTCCCCTTATTCCCTTCTGAAGACCTTTATCATTGCCAAAATAAAATTGAGGGATTTCTGACAATTTGGTATTATGGCAAGATATTTTATAGTAATAATTATTACTAATGAAATCCTTAAAGAATATGAAACACCCGATGAACTTAATGATAACCTCTGATCCAGCATCTACTAAAATACCTACTTTTTGATTTGCTTTCTAATGATGCCAAAATATAAGCAATGCAATAAATAGAATATGTAGAGGAAGATGGGAAAACATGCATTTTGATTGTATTTTGAGTGGGAAAGCATAATAAGAAATACGTAATGAGTTAGGTTCTTTTAAAAAGTTAACTTTACCTAATGTTAAAAATAATGGTAATACATTAATAGTGCCAACATTTATTTTTATGTAAGTTCTTTAAAAGTTAATAATTAAGATATTCTGCTTTTTTGATTTTTAATGTGAACTTCTTATATTATCAGGGTGAATCAGCACTTGATTTGGCAAAGCAGAGAAAAAATGTGTGGATGATCAATCATTTGCAAGAGGCAAGGCAAGCAAAAGGCTATGACAATCCATCTTTCCTTAGAAAGCTAAAAGCTGATAAGGTAAACTCATGACTGAAGATTTTTAATATATTCTCAAATTCAGATTCATAGGCACACTTTCTTAGCATGAATATTTGCAGCTTTTTATTGTATTGTATTGTATTTTAACTTTTTGGAGACAGTCTGACTTTGTCGCCCTTGGTAGAGGGCTCACAGCAACCTCAAACTCTTGGGCTCAAGTGCTTCTCTTGCCTCAGCCTCCCAAGTAGCTGGGACTACAGGTGCCCGCCACAGTGCCTGGCTATATTTAGAGACAAGGTCTTGCTATTGCTCAGGCTGGTCTCGAACCTGTGAACTCAGGCAATCAGCTGCCTGTTCAGCTGTAATCGAACCTGCCTCGGCCTCCCAAAGTGCTAGGATTACAGGCCTGAGCCACCTGTGCCTGGCCTGCAGCTTTTTATTTTTAATTTTTTCACCCAGAGTAAATGAAGGTAAATAGCAAATTTCTCACAGATTTGCCTACTTGGTTGATGGCCTACTTAGGGTTGTCTGATAATTAAGAAGGATACGGATATATGAAGTTGTTTAAGGCTCCATAGGTTACTAATACAAATTTTAGTTCATTGATTTCATTGGGCTTCTGGAAAGTAATAGATTTAAAATAAAATTTTTTCTGGTGTATGTTGATTTCTTAGTATGATAATAAATTGTGAAACTTAGTCCTTATACTTATCTTTTTTAGCTACTCATAACTCTAGCTCTAATTAACTTGAGCTTTCTTTTGTGATATATAATATTTTTCAGAGAAGAAACTTACAATCTTGGCTTCTATAGAACGCTCATTTTAGATCTTCTATATACCTTCAACTTTTTATTTTTACTTTTTCTTGAGACAGAGTCTTACTCTGTTGCCCCAGGTTCACAGCAACTTCAAACTCCTGGTTCAAATGATCCTCCTGCCTTAGCTTCCCTAGTATGTGGGCCTCTGTGAAAGTTTGGAGATACAGAAAAATCAAGAAATATAAAATCCACTTGAAGCCCTCCGAATGGCACGGATAAGCCAGCAGGTTGAAGCTTGCATGGGTGAATCAGAAAGGGTGCTGTTGACTTCCCTTCTTGGAAGTGAAACAATGGACCATAACACAGTCTGTCTCAAAACTTTCATAGTGACCCACTAACTAGGATTATAGGTACCAGCCATAATCCCTGGCTAATTTGTCTGTTTTTAGTAGAAACAGGATCTTGCTCTTACTCAGGCTGGTCTTAAACTTGTGAGTTTGGGTCTTGCTCTTACTCAGGCTGGTCTCAAACTCCTGAGTTCAAGCAGTCCTCCTGCCTTCGCCTTCCACTGTGCTAGGATTAGAGGTGTGAGTCACTGTGCCTGGCTATGCACCTTTAGTTTTAAACTGTATGACTGTGGGCTCAGTTACCTAATAATAATAATATGATTTTTAGACTAAGAACTATTTTCCCCAAAAGAGGATAAAAATTCTGACTTTTTTGTTACATACCTAAACAACTAACAAAATGTCTGCTAACCTGTCAATAATCACAACTTGAATACCATCTCATGTATGTGTTATTCAGGCTGTTCTAGTAGTAATACTAATTGTTTAAAGTTTACACAGATCTGTTTGTTATCAAGAAGGACAAATTTTTAAATAAAGAGAAACACACTTGAAAGCAATGCCTCATTTATTCATTGGTGTTCATATTCCCTTAATGAGTTTTAAAGTAAACTGGTTCATTACTTAGATATCAGAAGAGTGATATGTATGTTTTTAACCTCATAGCTGAGAATAATGAACAATTTTTACATGTCATATTAACTCTTTAATTTACATATTAGATATGATATAGAAAATGATTTATTTTGATTTTGCTTTGTTTTCTAATATTTAGAGCTGTTTGCTCTACAGAGTGAAATATGGCTAATGATTAGGCTATTAATAAAAATATTTTGTGTTACTTTGGAAAATCCCATAATTTTTATACTTTCATTTTGGTGAATATAAATAATTTATAAGTTTTTTAGTATACATTCAAATGACAGTATTTGTAAATTGTATATGTTACTAATAGCATTAATAAATCGTGTTTATGTGTTTGGATTTTTTTTTTAAAAAGAGAGCTCTTAAAGGTTCAGTGCAATTTTAACATTTGTATATTATTGTGATCAGTTCACAAGTTGAGTTTCTTTTCTGTTTTGTTTTTCCATTAGCAGCTTTAAATTTTTTATAAAAATTTTTATGCTAAATTTTTTATAAAAGGCTGGTAGGTAAAAATATATAAAGATTGCGGCTCTGTGAGATTGAATAGCTGTAATTATGGGGAGTGTTCATTTCTTTTCCCATCTTATATTAGAAAAATTTAAATCACAATGGGTGTGGTGGCATGTATTTCCAGCTCCTGGGGAGGCTGAGGCAAGAGAAGCGCTTGAGTCCAGGAGATTGAGGCCACAGCTATGATTGTACCACGGCACGCCAGCCACGGCATAACAGAACAAGACCCTTTCTTTATTTAAAAAAAAAAAAAAAAAAAAAAAATTCATGAACATGATTTTATTTGCTAGCTTACACAATGTGTGCTGTATTTAAAACTAAACAAAAATATAAAGGCACATAAGATTCAGCAGGACTTTTTTTTTTTTAAATAATTATCTCCAAGGGGGAAAACACATTTTTGAATAATGCTAGTAGAAAGGGAAAGAATCTTGATTTTAGAACATTACTTTAAAAGCTCCTAGATTTTGGATGGTGCTGTGGCTCAGTGAGTAGGGCGCCAGCCCCATACCAAGGGGTTCGAACCTGGACCTGGCCAAACTGCAACAACAAAAAAAATAGCCGGGCGTTGTGGTGGGCGCCTGTAGTCCCAGCTACTTCAGAGGCTGAGGCAAGACAATTGCCTAAGCCTAGAAGCTGGAGGTTGCTATGAGCTGTGATGCTACAGCACTCTATTGAGGGCAACAAAGTGAGACTCTTGTCTCTAAAACAAACAAACAAAAAGCTCCTAGATTTTTAAAGTTAAACTATTTTATGAGGCAGATTTATGGTTAAATAATTTTTAACTATTGAAGAAGTTAGAGGGAAGTCTCTAAACTAATATTTTTTAACATTCTAAAATCTATGATCCCATTTGTTAATGGTGGAAATCTCATATACTTTTTAAATTTTGTTTATTGGTTATGTGAGAATAAATCTGAGAAGATAGTATAGATATACTTTTTCCTATTCCTTCTACTAAGAAATAAAAATCATGGATTTTATATATATATATGGAAAGAAGGCAGAGTCACTAGGGATCTTGGCTTCTGAAGAATGATAGGGTGTTGAGTTCCTTGGGTTTTCTTTTTGCCTCATGTGTCTTAGACAAGTTGCTGACGAAGGTGGTAACTCAGAGTCACAAACATGCAGACAAAAAGGGCCAAACAAAAGCCTACTCTTCTCTAGCCAAAGGACCACAGAAAAGACAGCCTAGCAAGACAGAAAACTTTTAGGAAATAACTGTTCTGCTATTGTTGAACACTACAGGAAAAATATGGCCCACCTAACTCATAGCAACAAAAGACCATTGGTGAGCCTGGACTTTTTCACTTGCCAGGTTGTAATAAGGTACCCCAGTTTGTCTCCTAGGCTGAGCAGGAAGTTGGGACTTTGTACCCCACTGGCTGTTAATGAGGGTCCCAGCCTCCTTCCCACTTCCCCACATTATTTGAGACCACATGGGGAATAGTGATGAAGCACTCCTACCCCTCCCAGCTCCAGAGACCCATCAGAGAGGCCTTGTGGAGGGCTGGAAGTCCTACCCTTGCCCAGCAATAAAGAGGAGCACCCTCCTTAGGTGTCAGTGGGGCCTACATGCAGGATCCTAGACTTCTGTCCTAGCTGGTTTCCCTCTCCTACACCAAGTTTATCAGAAGAATCTATCTATAGAAGGTTCAGATAAGATCCAGAGCCTCATAATGCCTCAGATGTTCACATTTCAATTGAAAGTCACTTGTCATACCAAGACCCAAGGAGATAGGAGACAGAATGAGAAGAGACTCAAGAGATGCCAACATCATGGTGACAAAGATGTTAGAATTATTTGACAAAAGATTTTAAAGCAGCCATCATAAAAAGGCTTCAGTGAGTAATTATGAACATGCTTAACACAATGAAAGAGTCTAAGCAAAGAAGTAGAAATAATAGAACTAGAATATAAGAAGATTCAAATAGAAGTTTAAAAATTATTTAAATTTTAATAAATTTGATAAATTATTGTAACCAAAATAAACTGGATGGGCTCAACAGCAGAATAGAGAGGACAAAGGAAAGAATCAGTGACTCTGAAGATAGAAAAATTGAAATTATCTATTTTGAACAGCAAAAGGAAATAGAATGGAAAAATACTAATAGTGGTTATGCCAGAAGACCTAACATCTAATGTTGATGTGATTGAAGTCCTGGAAGATGAGGATAAAGAGGATGGTCTGACAAAGTATTCAAAGATAGAGTGGCTGAAAAAAATTCCCAAATACAAACCTAAAGATTAATGAACTGTAGGTTAGGCATGGTGGTTCACACCTGTAATCCTAGCACTTTAGGAGGCCAACATGGAAGAATCACTTGAGGCCGGAAGTTTGAGTCCATCATGGGCAACATTGTCAGTCTCATTGTGAAACTACAAAAAACTTAAAAACTTAGCTGACCATGGTGGTATATGCCTGCAGTCCTAGCTACTCAAGGAGGCTGAAGTAGGAGGATCTCTTGAGCCCAGAAGTTCGAGGCTGCAGTGAGCTATAATCATGCCATTGTTCTATAATGTGACTGAAAGAGCTGTGACCCTGTTTCAAAATGAATAAATGCAAGAAATGATTATAATGGCTTTATTAATAATCACCAAACCTGGAAACAATTTATTTGGTAAACAAATGGTACATCTATGCAATGGAATATTACTCAGCATTAAAAAAGGAACAAAGTGCTGATACATAAAACAGTGTAGATGAATGTCAAATGCATTCTCTAGGTAAAAGAACCCAGACTTAAAAGGCTCCATTTTTTATTCTATTTATAGGGCATTCCTACAAAGAGAAAGTTATAGGGGCCGAAATGTGACTAGTGGCTACCTGGGTTTGGGGCTCTAAGCTGTGGGGGAACTTGGGGACGTGACAGAACTGGTCTGTATCTTGATTTTGGTGCTAGTTATATCACTGTATATGTTAGAACTTAAAGGCACCCAGGAATAGGTGGGTTTTACTGTTCTATAAATGTATCTTTTAATTTTAAATTTTTAATATTTTAAATTTTTTAAAAATGAAAACAAATGTGACCAATGTTGAGGGAGAGCAAATATTTTGACTAAAAAGAAGCCAAATTAAAGATAATTTTAGAAAATGCTTTTTCACATGACAGTGTCTACCTTTTCCCCTTTAGTACCCCTACTGTCTCTCCTTTGAGCCATAAATAATCTTTAATGTTTCATGGACGTCTACACATACTAGAAAAAAATTGGATCAGTTTTTTTTTCTTACTGTGGCATAAAATTGAACTCTGAAATTGATGTTTAGTTGTTAGTCTAAGTTAAAATTATACATTTAGTTCAGAAAAGAAATTACAGTGGCAAGTTGGGAAAGACATGGTCATTTATATGAAAAAATACTTACTTTACTAAAAGCCAGCAGTATGAAAGGGGTGTTAAAAATATAATATATTCTGGGAGGCACCTATGGCTCAAAGGAATAGGGCACCAGCCCCATATGCCAGAGGTGGTGGGTTCAAGCCCAGCCCTGCCAGAAACTGCAAAAAAAAAAAAAAATAAATAAATAAATAATAATATATTTATATATGTGTATATATATGCATATATATATAAGATATATTCTTAGCTTTGAGAAAGATAAATGTTCAGTGAAGAAAGCAGTATTCATACTCAGAGCCTAGTTAGGCCATAGCTGGAATATTTTCCAGTTTTGTCTCCTTCATGGTAACTTAAGAGACTTCATAGCTGCCTATAAGTTTGCAAAGTGCTATTTGGAAGAGGCACTAGATTTACTTTGTGTTACTATAAAAGAAGAAAATTTACGATAGATACTATAAGGAAGCGTGTAAGTTTTATACTTCCAGGTGTGAACTTCTCACAACCAGAGCAGGGACAGGAATGGAAAGGAGCTACCTCTCGAGCAGAGGTTCTCAACCTTCCTCCTGCCGCCACCCTTTAGTAAACAGTTCCTCGTGTTGTGGTGACTCCCAACCATAAAATTATTTTTGTTGCTACTTCTGTAATTTTGCTACTGTTATGAATCGTAATGTAAATATCTGATATGCAGGATGGTCTTAGGTGACCCCTGTTTTCACAGGGGTTTGACCCCCAAAGGGGTTGCGACCCACAGGTTGATAACCACTGTTCTAGAGTATTGAGCTCTGTCTTGAGATGTGTTCAGAGGAACTTGTGTTTATTCTGTGGACTCTGGAAACCTGTAGATTGCTTGATTTTATTCTTTTTCTCATTTGAAGATTTTAATATATACTGTTCATGATTTGAGTATCTTCTTCAGGCTAAGCATCCTCAGGTTTCCTTATCTGATACTATTCTTAGACCTTCAGTCATTGTGAATGTCCTTGTCTCTAGTTATCAGTCCCCCTATTAAAAATGCACCAGCATTTGTCAGGGATAGTCTTCTAGCCAATCCCTGAGTTAGCAGGTGTTCTGGTGTCTTCTGTATGTGACTATAGAATCCACTCCCATAAGTTATCGTCTCATTTTCTACAATTTTAACAAAGATCTTTTAAATTGTTTAATTCCTGTCTCTAGAGACAGACACCAGTACCATGCGTAGCACCTGCACATAGTAGGCAAATTGAATAAATTAATTTGCTCCATTGTGTGCCTTCACGAAGGTAACAGTGGTTCAGGTTGAGGTCCCTTGAAACATGACAAGATTTTCTAATTGTTTGTTTCTATACAGGAATTTCGGCAGAAAGTAATGCTAGGAACTCCTTTCCTAGTTATTTGGCTGGTTGGGTTTATAGCAGACCTAAATATTGATTCTTGGCTCATTAAAGGGCTAATGTATGGTGGCGTTTGGGCTACGGTACAGTTTCTTTCAAAGTAAGTGTGTTGTTTTTAACTACATCTTTAACTGTATATGGAAAGAATATAATTTGTACCTTTACAACGCTGTCTTTTTTCAGTATGTTTGATCTTAATTTATTGTTTAAAGAGTTTTTAGAAATTTATATGTGAAATCTTTTAGATTTTTTAAACATAATTATTAGAATGATTCTAAAGTTTCTTTTAGGCAAAAGTCTAGCATATAATTTTTAAGACAGAAGTACAGTTTTAGAAATATTTGAAATATTTCAATAGAAATAAACTTGAGTCTATTGAACTCTAACTGTATATATCATTTTTATGTAATTATAATACTTAATCATACCTTTGTATTGTTTGGTCATAAGCAATAAGCAAGGAAAAGGTTTGATTTTAGAAGCAGGGTGAAGTCAAAGTACAATTATGAAGTAGGCTCAGTTGCTTTTGTTTTTTCTTTTTGAGACAGGATCTCACTCTGTCTCTCAGGTTAGCTTGTGTTATAGCTCACTGCAGCCTCAAACTCCCTCGAGAGAGCCTCCTGCCCCAGTCTCCCGAGTAGCTGGGACTGTGGGATTACAAGCACCTGCCACTATAACTGGCTAATTTCTTTCTTTCTTTTTTTCTTTTCTTTTTCCTTTTTCTTTCTCTTTCCTTTCTTTTCCTTTCCTTCTTTTCTTCCTTTCTTTCTTGGATCTATCTCACATTTTTTTTGAGACAAGGTTTTGATTTTTTTTTTTTTTTTAATTTTGAGATAGGGGACTCAGTTTTAAAAATTCTTTTCTTCATCTTTTTTCTTTAAACAGTGCTACATTCCCTTTTCCTTTGGTCCAACAGTCCCATTGCCCTAAAGTTGTCCCAGCTGGCTAACCTAAGCGGATGTCTGTGATGCAGAACTTCCCATCTGATTTCTGTTTTTTTAGTATCTATTTTTCTCACATACATTTTATGAAAAGTGTTCTGAAAATAATTTACACAGAGGTGAGAAATAGCTAATAATGTGCTAATGTGTTAACTCCTAAGTAGGGGCATAATTAATCCCATTGTCCTATGTCTAGGAGCTCCAAGAAATATAAATGGGAAGTCACTAGGATTTGTGATTTAGCCTGTATGGATATTAATTCTATGTTTAATAAAATTCACTAGTTTGTTTTTTGGGTTTTTTTTTTTTTTGAATTTTAAGTACTAGAAACGCAAACCTCCAATTTCACTAAATCAGCTTTTCATTATATTTGAAAAGATGAGCCCCAACTTAACTGGAGTGTGTAGGTAAGGAGAAATAATGATGAAGCACTGAGAAACTTAAGGATTACTTGTACTTATTTGTACTCAAATTATAATGCATCTTTGGTGAAGAGTATGCTGGATGATATTGTATATGCTAAAGTGAGTTATTGACTTAAGAGAATAGGAATACACTGAAATTATGAGGTTGAGGAGTTTATGAAATATATTTTTAATTCTTTGAGATTAAAAGGAATGTCAAAATCTTACTGCGTCATTCAGCTGTGAACTCATTGTTATGAAAAGTCTCAGTATTTGAACATCTTGAACTTGAATCTGGTTAGATCAGTGCTAGGATGTATGTAATTTTCATTTAAGTGCTCATTTTAACAGTGAACTATAGGCTCCTATCTTCTAACACTTGTGTTTTGCAGATCCTTTTTTGATCACTCAATGCATAGTGCATTGCCTCTTGGAATATATTTGGCAACCAAATTTTGGATGTATGTGACGTGGTTCTTCTGGTTTTGGAATGATATCCTTTGGTTATAAAGGTCATCCTAAATACATTTTGCTTGCTATTTAAATAAACATTTAATAGTAGTTTGACATTGGGACTGAACTAATCATGATTTGCTACATTAAAACAGTATTCCTAGAAAAATAAGTGAACCAATGTAGTATTTTTGAATGTTTCATTTAAAAGATGATTTTGAAAGCTGATTTTAATAATTAATAACATAAAAGTAATAATAAATACATTTATTGAGTGTTTAAAAACCATTTTAAACAAGTATTCATTTAATCCCCATCCCATAAATTAGTATTGTTTCCATTTTGTAGAAAAGAAAATTTAGGCTTAAGGAGTCTGAGGTCACTTAGCTGGTTCCTGATAAAGATGGAATTGAAACATGTATCCGTCTAACTCTGAACATATTCTAAACTGTGATTTTTATATTTTAATATCATATTTTTTTCTAACTATTTTCCTGATGTCACTACTTAGTTTTTTGTGGTAGCTAAAGAGTTTATCTCTTTAAAGTATTCCATCTCTTTCACTTGCTAAACTCAGCAAATGTTTGGAGATACAGCATTATATGCTTTTTAAAAGTAGTTAATATAATTTGAAATTGTGTATCTGTGTGTATCAGAGAAATCAAGCCAATATCAATTTTTGATCTTTTTACATAGACACATTTTAATCAGGAAAACAGATTGGTTTGTTATAATAAAAACACATGTTTCATGAATGTCTGATAATTAAACATTTTTGAAAACATTACTATGAAGTATATAAGACATTTTTTTTTTATTGTTAAATCATAGCTGTGTAAATTAGTGCAATTGCCTGTACCTGTTCTAACATGCACCATAGATGTGGCCCCACCCATTACCCTCCCTCCACCAAAACCTCCCCCCTCCCTTCCCCTTCCTTGGCCCTTTGGAGAAATGTTTTGAATAGTATATAATTTTTGGTGACTTATAAATTTTATGTTAGTACCTGGTTTGAGTTTATAACCTTGCAGTAGTATAATACTCTTTTTATTAAGTTACTTGCTTTATATTTTAGTTAAAAACAAATGTGGCTGTCTTATTTGTGACACATGAAGCACAGAATAATAAATATATTTATAATTCTTACATTCTTGTTACATTCTGTGATTACCTTCAGAAAGTATAGTACTTTTAAATATTTTCTTAGTGTAATATTTATTGAAATTCTGCCATGTGGGGCAGCGCCTGTTGCTCAGTGGGTAGGGTGCCGGCCCCATATATAGAGGGTGGCGGGTTTAAACCTGGCCCTGGCCAAACAGCAACAAAAAATAGCTGGGCATTGTGGCAGGTGCCTGTAGTCCCAGCTACTTGCAGAGGCTGAGGCAGGAGAATTGCCTAAGCCCAGAAGTTGGAGGTTGCTGTGAGCTGTGACGCCTAACTCACTCCACTGAGGGTGATAAAGTGAGACTCTATCTCTAAAAAAAAGAAAGGAAAAGAAAAAATTTCTTCCACGTGGCAGTTTTGGCTAGCTAATTCTGGCCTTGTATTAAACTTTGACATAAAAATTACTCCTCAAGGAATATTAAACATTAGATTTTCCATATTGGAACATTTAGTGGGTAAAACAGATCTGCTTGTTTTCATTACATCATCTATTTTAAACTTGTAAAACTCCTTGACCTCTGAAATGACTTTGGTATTCCAGACATATTTTCTAATTTTGTTTTAGAATTATACATTAAAATTTATATTTAAGGGGGGAAAAACTCAGATTCATATCTCAAAATAATGTTAAACTGTTGTCATAATTCGTAGATAAGTGGTGAGAACCAGGACATTTAGTAAATTAGACCGGAGGGAGGCAGCAGTCACAAGTCTGGGGTTGGAATGTCCCAGTGCCCAGGGTTCAACAGCCAGCCATGCCTTTTCTCCAGAGCAGTACAGCTGTGCTGCCTCCAGTCAGTTCTCTGAGTTGGTCCAGAGACCTGCTACAGAGGAGTCTCCCTCCCCCTGCTCCAGGGGCAGTATCCTCAGAGGAAGCGTGGAGCTGGGGATCCTTTCTTGGGTTCCCCCCCTCTGTCCTCCCTAATAACCTCCAATCCTCTAGAGCAGCTCTTACCCAGCCTCCTCTCTATGGATTCCCAGTGCTCTATTGATTAGATAATCACTCCAAAGGTGGATATCTATTCTCCACTTTCAGTCCTCTCCATGAGAGTGGCATTGTACAGGCTGTTTCTATTCTGCCATCTTGGCCCCCAACCCCTAAATCTAATTCAGTTTATATTCAAATGAATTTTAAATACATAGTTTATTTTATTTAAATGTTTATGTATGTGTGAATGATACTCATGGGATATGAAATGAAATCACAAATAACTTTAAATTTTGATTATCCAAATAAAAACTTACACTTATGTTAAAAACGAACTATATTTCTAGGCCTTACATAATTCTGTAGGGTCCCCCCCCCCCCCAGTATTAAACTTCTGAGTCCAGAGAGAGAAGGTTACAAAACCTGTAGGGAGGAAGTAGAAAGAGCACAGAATAAATTGTAATGGAAGCACAAAGGATATTAGGGAAGAGCCAGAAGCTCGTGGTATAACGTACTGATTAAGATAACAGAAAATTGCAGCAGCTGCCTGGCAACCTTTTCTCTTTTTTCCTTTTCTTTCCCTCCCCTCCCCGTCCTCTTCATTGCCCTGAGTAGAGGGCTGTGGCATCATTGTAGCTCACAGCAACTTCAACATCTTGGGCTCAAGGGATTCCCCTTGCCTCAGCCTCCCAAGTACTGGATGACAGGCATCCACCACAACACCCGGCTAGTTTTCTTCCTTCCCTTCCTTCTTTCCTTCTTTCTTTGTTGTAGAGACAGGGTCTTGTTCTCTGCTCAGCCTGGTCTCAGGCAGTCCTTCCACCTTGGCCTCCCAGAGTGCTGGGATTATAGGTGTGAGTCACTGCGCCCAGCCTTAGCGCTGTTGCTTCTCCCGGTTTCCTCTTGCAGCTCATGGCAACGTATATAATTAAAACTGATTAAGATTAGTTTTGAAAAGTAGAATTATAATCAATTTACATTATTCTTAATAGTTATATTCTAGAAAGTTGCTTCAAGCATTCAATTAGAAAATACCGAACCATTGTTTTTAAAGGAAATGCAGGGTTAGCTTTCTACAAGGCAGATCCCAACATTGTCATCAGCTGATTGGTATGTAATGTGAGTATTTGTGTGTTTCTGTTTTAAAAGCTTGTTTAATGTCACGTCCAAGATCACTGCAACTCAGACCTAAGAGAAGCTTGCTTATCTAACACGTGTTTTCTGTCAGTAAGGCACATCATAGCTTCCTTGTGCTCAGGAGCATGAGGCAGCTCTCCAGTATTGCACTTGAGAGCTCTTTTAAACAGCAAAATCAACTGAAAACTCAAAAATGTGCCAGAAATAGACCACAGAAAGAACACTTGTTTACAGTATGAGAACTAAAACAAGAAATCAGAATGTTGCCTTTTTCAGCCTCAGCTGAGAATGTGCGTATTGGGTGACTCAGGATTTTTCACTGCTTTGTTCATGTCCATTGAATGATTGAAAAAGTGCCATGAATATTGATTTGGGAGTCACAAATAAATTTTACCAAATAGGTGTGAGAATCAGTTGCATAAACTTTATTTTGTTTTTTCATATAGGTGTTATTTAGGTAATAATGAGTTTTACATTGATATAAACTAATAAGTAAGTTTTTACTTAATGTTCATTTAGTAATTATCTTTCATACACCCTATATTTATTCAGTGCTTTTGGTTTATAGCTTCGTCATGAAGAAGAAATAAAATAATTCATTTTACTTGGTTCTGAGAATAATTTTTTGAAGTTAAAAAAAAAATCCACACATCCTAATGCTGTTTTCTAACTGATGGAAAGATTGAGGCTCAGAGCAATTGTATATCTTTATGGAAGTCAATTAGGTGGGTACTTACCAAGAGTTTGGTGTAGAACCCAGCTTTCTGTCCTGATTCAGTGTATCTTCAAATGTTTTTATATCATGCACATAATTTAAGTTTGTAAAACTTCCTTAGCAACCTGTAGAAAGATCTTTAAAAATACCCTTTATCTCTTACTCAGATGTAATAATCATGCAATCAAAGATTTATTTACAAGAACAGTTCTCATAGTGTTATTAAAATAGAGACAAAATGGATATTATCTGAATATCCAGCCTAAAAGAGGAATTTATCAGTTATGCTGTATATGAAATGATATTAAATAGTGACTGAAATGGTTTTATAATACTTAATGGCATGGGCTCATATATAAGATATGATAAAAAATACCAAATTACATTTATAAAGTGGTTCTAATTTTAAAATACACAAAGGAAAAAATGAGTACATGTAATTTCAGCAGTGGTTATCTCTCAGTATTGGACTCATAGTTATTTTGCTTTCTATTTATTTGAATTTTTTTCTCCCACTGGCCATGTTTATTTTTTATTTTTTATTTATTTGTTTTTTTATAATAATTAAACAAGAACTCCAAAATCCACTGAAATAGCCAGCATAGTTAGTCAGTGGTTTATTGTGTTGGCACTACTTTGAAATATTGACAATAGATAATTAGAAATTTTATGTCTGAAAATGCCCCCCCCCAAAAAAAAAAAAAAAATATATATATATATATATCTGGTTTTAATCTAATTAAGCTTCTCTTAACCCAAAAAGATGTGTATGATGTGTAGATTCTGGAGTGATTACATATATAAAAATCAAGAATGTGTGGAATTACTATATTACTGTTAGCTCTTGCATTTAATTTTTTTAGAATCAGCTCTTTGAAGTTCTGAAAAAGTCTAGTGCACTTTTGTTTGAGATTCTATTTAAACTGTAGATTCATTTATTTAGAGAAAGGTATTTTTTGGCATTTAGGCCAATTTTTTTTAACCAAATAAGATGTATTTTTTCAGACAGAGTCTTACTGACCCAGTGACATCATCATAGCTCACAATAACCTTGAACTCCTGGGCTCAGGTGATCTTCCTGCCTCAGTCTCCCAAGTAGCTGGGACTACAGGCAGTGATTCCTTAGCTGAATTTTATACATAAAATCAAGCTTATTAATTGGGTTGCTCAAGTAACTATGTATCTTCACTAAATTTTTCCTTATTTGTAGTATCATTTATTGAGAGAGTTGTGTTAAAATCTCCCACCACGAGGTTATATTTGTCATTTTCTTTTTGTGGTTCATTCGGTTTTTTACATATTTTGGAGTTACATTGTTTCGTGCATATAGGCTTTAGAATTATTTCTTTCCAATGAATTGGACGTTGTTTCAATATGAAATATCCAAAGTTAAAGGCATCAATGATGAATACTTTAATTAGTATTTGCCTTAAACCTTTCTATGACATAACATTTCAGAACTGTCTCTTGTGATGGTATATGGCATATAGGGATAGAGAAATCTCAAAGAGTGGACTCTCAATTTCAGAACCAGTTTACCTTTAGATTGTGCTTCTTTATCATGTCTGGTCTCTAAGGGGTTCTCTAACACCACTATCGGCTCAGCAACACATTCTAAAAGATTTTTGAAGAGTTTTTTAAGAAGACATTCTTTATCATTGAGATTGAAGAACAACTCGGGTGTTTCAGAGGGTCATCATTGTCCCTCTGATTTTCTTAATATACAGTATGTCTTTTCAGATGCGATATGTAAAATGGAGGTTTTGTTTCTTTGTATATTGTGTATATAATATGCAAAAATGAGTTTTCCTTTTTTTCTGAAAGTTTTCTGAATTCCATTTTCTACTTCATGAATAAGATGATCTGTACATTGAGTTATCTTTGACTGTTGTCTGTGTTCATGCTCTGGTCTCTGATTATTGATGTCTCTCTCCTCATTTACTGTGATTATTACCCTAATCTTTTTATGCTCCTTGGGTTTATATTTTACAGATTTTTAATTCATATATTATGTAATGATTTTGTACGGTCTCTGTTTTCTTCTTTATAAAATTACCCTTTTCATGTGATTCTAATTGTTTTATCATCTTACCTCTAAATCTCTTATAGGATTCTTCTTATTATGAAACACGTTTGGTTAATTTACCTTTGTCCTTAGGTTTCCAGATGGGTTCTTTGCTTTGTGAATGCTTTGTACCTTTTTTCTCACTTGATTTTTTAAACAATGTGCTAGCATAGTTATTATGCCATTTTTCACTTGTTACCTTGTTCACAATTAACTTGGGCACATTTATTCAGACTTCTCTGGTATACTATGGAATAATTTTTTATTTGTTTATTTTTGAGACAGTTCCAAGCTGTCGCCCTTGGTAGAGTGCAGTGGCATCACAGCTCACAGCAACCTCAAACTCCTGGGCTTAAGCGATTCCCTTGCCTCAGCCTCTTGAGTAGCTGAGACTATGGAACCCTGCCCCAACGCCCCGCTATTTTTTTTTTGTTGTTGTTCTTGCAGTTGTCATTGTTTAGCTGGCCAGGCCCGGGTTCGAGCCTGCCAGCCTGGGTATATGTGGCCACTGAGCTACGAGCACCAACCTGGAATAATTTTCAAAGTTTGTCCTATCTTCTTTGGTACCAGGATATCTCTTCAGTGCTATAGTTTTGCTAAATTTCTATCAATTTTTCTGTACAACTCAGTTGTAAGTTCTTGCTCAGGAACCTGGTTTAGCTGTCTTAAGATCTTGTTAAAAGTTCTGTCTAAGGTTCCATGCTCACCAGCCTTAGATGTAGAGGGATGTGGGGATTGTCCCCCACCATCTATCCCTCAGTTTAATTAGGTTCCCTTGTTAGTGCCAAGCCTTGGTGTTTCCTGATACTTGGTGGAAGCCGTGCAGTAGTGTTTGGGAGCTTGTATTCCTCGGGATTTTCTCGACTTGTTAAAGTTACCTGCTCACCATTTTAATTTTTTTCCTGTAGTTGAGGGGGGCGGAGAAGTGAGTATATATTAATTACTCAGCACAGGCTGCCAGAACAATATACCAGAGACTGGTGGTTTAAGCAACAGAGGGAAAGTTATTTTCTCATGGTGCCGGAGGCCGCTGGTTTGAGACCAGGGTGCCCGCATGGCTGGGGTCTAGAGACGGCTCTCCTCCTATTCTGCAGATGACTGTCTTCTCAGGTGACAGAGAATTCTCTCCCTTTTCCTCTTAGAAAACCACTGTCCTATGGGTTTAGAGACCCACCCTTGTGACCTCATCTAACCTTAATCACCTCCTCATGGCCATTTCCAGATGGTCACACTGAGGTAGGGCTTCATTATATGAATTTTGAGGGGAATGCGATTTAAGTCTGTAGCAGAGGGCAGGGTGGCATTGACGAGTGTGCTCATCTGCAGTCTTATCCTTGTACACGTGGAGGCAGGATTGACGGCTGCCCCACCCAGGCCTGCTCATCTGCAGTCTCGTCCTTGTACACGTGGAGGCAGGATTGACGGCTGCCCCAGCCAGGCCTGCTTATCTGTAGTCTCGTCCTTGTACACGTGGAGGCAGGATTGACGGCTGCCCCAGCCAGGCCTGCTCATCTGCAGTCTCGTCCTTGTACACGTGGAGGCAGGATTGACGCTGCCCCAGCCAGGCCTGCTCATCTGCAGTCTCGTCCTTGTACACGTGGAGGCAGGATTGACGGCTGCCCCAGCCAGGCCTCCCACTCCGCATTGGTCTCATTCCTCGGCTTTCACTTTGGAGC
>CAUYPK010161023.1:0-42630 GCA_963574355.1 Loris lydekkerianus | reverse complement strand
AAGCTCTGTCTCAAAAAAAAAGAATAACCAGAATGACATCTAAGATCACCTTTTTTCTTTTTCTTTTTCTTTTTTCTTTTCCTTTTTTCTTTTGTTTTTTTTTTTTTTTTTTTTTTTTTTTGTTTTTTTTTCTTTTGTTTTTTAAACCTTGTGTTATTTTTTTTAATTTTTATAAAAAAAAAAAAAAAAAAAAAAAAAAAAAAAAAAAAAAGAAAAGAAAAAAGGAAAAGAAAAAAGAAAAAGAAAAAGAAAAAAGGTGATCTTAGATGTCATTCTGGTTATTCTTTTTTTTTGAGACAGAGCTTCAAGCTGTCACCCTGGGTAGAGTGCTGTGGCATCACAGCTCCCAGTAACCTCCAACTCCTGGGCTCAAGTGATTCTCCTGCCTCAGCCTCCCAAGTAGCTGGGACTATAGGCATCTGCCACAACGTCTGACTATTTTTTGGTTGCAGCCGTCATTGTTGTTTGGCAGGCCTGGGCTGGATTCGAACCCGACAACTCAGGTGTCTGTGGCTGGCACCTTAGCCGCTTGAGCCACAGGTGTCTAGCCCATTCTGGTTATCCTTTCTCCTGTAATTCTACTCATTTGACTTCACATCCTCCTTTTTTGTTTCCTTATATTTTGTATTTTTTCTCATGAGGAATTTTCTAGTAAAAATTGGCAAATCTGCTAGATAAATTCTAAAAGAGCTATAACACTACTATTACATTTTGCATTTTATTGCATTTCTATTTATTTGTTTGAATAGGTATCAAATTTGCATTTTTCCAACTTCAAAAGTTACAAGTATCCTAAAGTTTCCCATATGTTAGCCCCTTATTTTCCATCTCCAGAGGCAACTAATATTATCAATTTTTAAAATGTATCTCTCAAAAAACATTTTATGCACATGCAAGAAATAAGTACGTATTCCTTCTATCTTCCTTTTTACCTCTTGCAAAGATGGTAGCATTCTATACAAGGTTTCTACACCTGACTCCCCACCAAATGGCACTTGTTTGACATAACTCTACCTAGTATTTCATCATATGGATGAACCATGGTGTATTTAACCAATCCATTATTGGTGAACCCATGGGTTATTTTATCTCTATCTTTTCGCTTCTAGTCTTTTTCCTCCACTCTTATATATGTCTAAAAAATACAAACATTTAGAATTTTAATAGGTATTGCCAAATTAGTTACTAAAAAAGGTTATAGCAGTTTACATTCCCATTTTATCCATAGGAATGAAAGTACCTGCTTTTTTTTTTTTTAACAACTTGAAAAAAATGGATTATTTTCAATCTCTGAAATATTCATTATCTAATAGGTATTATTTGTTTATTTTAAAGTAGCATTTTCCACAATCTACACAAAAAGTAAATGGTTGGTAGGCAAAATTTATACAATTCAGAGGGGCAAAATAAAATGATTACAAAATATCATACTGTCACCCAGCAATAACCACTTTATAATTCAGGGAGGGTATTTACTGCCAGTGTTACAATTTATATCCATTTCTTCCTTGTTTGGTACAAGTATGGTAGCATACTATATTTTTTATTCACTTTTAAAAGTTAATAGTGTATGATAAACATTTTATGTTTTCAATTACTTCTGTCTTTAATATATTTAAATTTTTATTATAAAAATTTGAAACACGTAAAACTAGGTAGAATGTCATAATGATGATCCATCTACTACACTACTTAGATTTTAAAACTATTAACATTTGCCCATTTCATTTAATCTATTTCTTTCTTTGCTGATTATTGCAACATGGTTTTTAGCTATCATGACATTTTACCCTAAATATGCAATATGCTTTTCTAGATTTTAGTGAAACCTTTCTTCTTTGATTCTCTCCTTAATCTTGTACTATTACAAGTTATTTATCTATATAAAATGACAATATGGTGTGTGTATATAAATATATATAATTTGTGTGTGTGTGTATGTATATATATATATATATATATAAAATTATTATTATTTTTTTTTACATGATAGAATTAACAGGGCTGCCCTGAGGCAAAATGGTGGAACCAGGCTGGCTTCTGCTCCTCAGGTACCCAGAGCAGGTACCTTTCTCTAGCAAAATCATTTGCATAAAGTTGCTAGGAACATAACAAGACAATACACAATGAAGAGCACTAAGTCTTGTTAAATTTCTCTTTAAAGCAACATTGGCTGTGAGGTAGCTAGGAAAGGCATTAACAGCCTTGTCTTCAAGATCAGAAAAACAAGCACCTGTGAAGTTCAGGACTTGATATAGGTCAACCACTAATGAACAGAGAGGGGATTCAAACTTGTCTTCTTACTTTAACACCAAATGGTCTTCCTCCTGGGAGTTTTACATCTTAAATGAGTAGTTTAAGAGATGGTGGATGGTGAAGCTTCATGCAGAATGATGAATTAGTGATATGGGATTTGGGGCTTTGAAGGAAGATATTTGGAGAAGGAACTACCTCCTCAAAGAATTCAGTCTCTCCTACTGCTCCCCCAGGAGTCTGAGGTGAACTGATGAAGATCTGCCTCAGAGAAGGAACTGGCTGGGGAGATTTTGCAAAGGAAGAGCTAGCAGAATTTAGGGATTTGCTGGATACTAGAAAAGAGGAAGGGGCAATGAGGAAGATGCTAAGATTTGAGCTTGGGTGAAAGGAAGACTTCAGGCTTGAAACTGATTTGGGGGAAAGGATAATAGTACCATCTGCCTTTGCAAAAGCCTCTAGGTAGAGGTGTTGAGTGGTCATTTGGAGATTCAGGATTGCCGCTCAGAAAAGGAATCTATAAGGTTGTAGAGTTAGGAATCATTGAGGTAGAGGCGATGGTAGGTAGAGGGAGGTCATGGCAGGAGATGGGGAGAGAGACAGCAAATTGGAAGTGAGACATGGAGAGAGCCAAGGATAGTGTCTTGAAGGTAGAGTCATGGTCAGGGTCATCAGGAGAAGAAAATGACAGATAAAAGAGAAAGATAAGAAGCAGGAGAGAGGGAATAAAAGGATGATGTAGTGTCACCAAAGTCTAATGGAGAGTCACCCCAGAGAAGGAAGGGCTGGTCAGCAGACTAGAGGGTGCAGGACACAAAGAAAGGTGACAATTGAGAAAAGGCCAACAGATATGATGAAAGCTGAGAGCATGTTCTGCAGTAAGTGGTTTGGACAAAAACCAGGCTAAAGGATTATGAAAGGGGTGAGGTATTCATAATATAAGCATGCATCATTCCATTACCTTATGCTCCTCTGCTGGGGTCACTAGCCCCTGAACACAGCAAAACAGTGGGACACACCCTCCTCCCTTTCTGCCACTCCAAGTCCCAGCTTCCATTCTTTTGCAAGCACTTACTACCTCAAATCTGCTGTTCATTTAAACTACCTTCTATTTAAATAAACATTGACAAGATGTAATACAATGCTCTTTGCCCTCCACCGCCCTAGGCCCACAATCCTACATAGTTTTGTGATTCAAAATATTCATAGTGAAGGTCCCAGTGATAATGAGAGGGCAGTGGGGAGGAGAAAGGAGAATGAGACAGATTGTGTGTGTGTGTTTAATTAAGATATTCTGTGCACAAACAGCAAAGTGCACACATCTTAGTCATACAGCATATGCTGTGTAACCACCAGCCAGACACTGATATAGAAAATTTCCAGCACTCTAGAAGGCCCCTCAATGTCTGTGATTGTGAAGAACTAATCCAACTCTAGAGAAAACCCTTGGTGGGAAGAAGGAAGGGGCAAACCTTGGGAGCAGTGGAGGCAATAATTTTTGATACATTTACCCCCTGTGGGTAATATTTACATTAACAGTTCTCAGTGTTCTGGCTGCCCCTGAGAAGTAGGATGGGATGATGGTGCACAGAGTGGACACTAGGCTGGGACCCGCATTTGAATCTTGGTTCTACCACTTATCAACTCCATGGCCTTTCATAACATATATTTCTTCACTTTCTTTCTTTTCTTTTCTTTTTTTTTTTTGAGACATAGTCTCACTATGTCACCATGGGTAGAGTGCTGTGGCATCACAGCTCACAGCAACCTCAAGCTCTTGGGGTTAAGTGATTCTCTTGCCACAGCCTCCCAAGTAGCTGGGACTACAGGCACCCACCACAACACCCCAGCTATTTTTTTGTTGCAGTTGTCATTGTTGTTTGGCAGGCCTGGGCTGGATTCTCACCCGCCAGCTCCAATGTATGTGGCTGGCGCCCTAGCTGCTGAGCTACAGGCGCCGAGCCATAACATACATTTTTGTACCTCAATTTTTTCATCTGTAAAATGGTGTAATAATGATACCCACTTGATAGGATAGTGGAGAAGATTGAGTTAGACACACTGAGAATAGTGTCTAGCACATAGTAGCACTCAATAAATGTTATCTCTTTTTAACCCATTAGTGGGAACTCCAAATGCACCACCAGAGCCAATGGAGCATGTATATGGGGGTGGGTCATGTTGATCCTTCAAATCCCATCCTTGGCTGTATCCACTTTGCTTACAAGGAGCTTCTTCTCTCACATGGGTATGCACTTCTGGCAGAATTCAGCCTCTCATGGTATCTCTGTTCTAGCCTGTCCCTGAGCCCTGCACATGAAGCTGAGGGAGTGGGAGCATCCAGTCTAGCTCTGGTGGTGACCTCATCAAGACCTTCCTACCACACTCTGGGTCATCGGAAAGGTTTGCTCACCATGCAGGCTAGTCAGCTTCCAAGGAATTCATCAGTGGCTGGAATTGGGGTGTGTGTGACCCTCAGCTGCTCCCAGGGTTCGCCCCTTCCTTCTCCACACCCTAACTTCACCTCTGGAGTTGGACTAATGCTCCATAATCATAGCCAGGGTGACAGCAAGGTGTGATGGATGGACAAGGAGCCACGGAGTGGCAGGGCGCTTGGTCAGAAACCCAAGGCTGTGTTTATGAGACGGAAGAGGCTGTTTCCTGGAGCAAGCATAATGCAGCTCTAAAAAAGGCAGGGGAAACACATCATGCAAGAGAGCATAACCCTAGGAGGGCCGCTGGGAATCTGAGTACCAGAGAAGCCCTGGTAGGTCAAGGTGCCTCTGACAAGGCCTTTTTAATAGGCCATTTGCGTGAGGGTTTGCTGCTGTTCCCTGAAGAGCTGACAACCTCTCAAGGTCTCAGTAGGGAGCTTGAAAGCTAATCTTAGACCTTCTCTACTGGCCCTGCTGATGCATTTAGAAAAGAAATAACAAACTCTATTGTTTAAAATAAAAACCTGCAAACGTGACAATTTTGGCTGTTGACTCTTGTGTTGCTGCAAATAGATTAAGACCATCAGCTCCTTCCCTTCCCTCCAACCCACCACAAAAGAAAGTTTAACTGGATTCTCCCAATGATCAAGGGAAGTACCAAAATGTGTTATCCCCCAAAAGTGTCTTTTTTTTGAGACAGAGTCTCACTATGTCTCCCACAGTAGAGTGCTGTGGTGTCACAGCTCACAACAATCTCAAACTCTTGGGCTTAAGTGATTCTCTTGCTCAGCTTCCCAAGTAGCGGCACTACAGGTGCCCACCACAATGCCCAGATATTTTGTTGTTGTTGTTGTTTAGCAGGCCGTGGCTGGGTTTGAACCCGCCAGCTTCTGTGTATGTGGCCAAAACCCTAACCACTGTGCCATGGGTGCTGAGCCCCAAAGGGTGTTATTATCTCTGTTTATTACTAAGGGTTCTTGTTCTTCTTACTTCTTTGATGGTTCTATTGTGTTATAAGGGGACTCAGGATAAAATGAGAACTCTGTTTTCATTTCTTACAGCTGCTGTAACACTTAGTGGCTTTACACAACAGATATTTATTCTCTTTCAGTTCTGGAAATAAGTTTGACTGATTCTTTAAGGTTAAAATCAGAGTATTAGGAGGGCTGATTCCTTCTGGAGACTCCTGAGGAAAATATTTTCCTGCCCCTTTTAGCTTCTTGTGGTGCCCGCAGTTCTTGGCTTGTGGCTCCTCCCTCCATCTTATTTTCTACGCCAGTGGCCAAGTGTTTTCTATCTTTGAATCTACTCCCCTCTGTTGCCCTGTAGCCTTCTTCTCTTTTGTAGTCTAATTTCCCTCTGGCTTTCTCTGATAGGACATTTGTGATTAATTTAGGGCCACCCAGATAATTTAGAATAATTTCCCCATCTCAAGATCCTGCAAAGTTCCCTTTGCCATATAAGTTGGTTCCTGGGGTTAGCACCTGGATATGTTTGGGGATTGTGATCTTTAATTTTATGTGTCAGCTTGACTGGGGTAAGGGATGCTCAGACGAAGCATTATTTCTGGTGCTCACTTTGGCAGCACATATACCAAAATTGGAGCTATACAGAGAAGATTAGCACAGCCCCTGGACAAGGATGACATATAAATTTAAAAAATAAATAAAAAAAATCCACCCCACATTATTTTTGGGTGTGTCTGTGAGGATGTTTCTGGAAGAGATCAGCAATTGAGTCATGTAGTGAGTAAAGAGGACCCACCCTCACCCATGTGGGTGGGCATCGTCCAACACCCTGACTACTAGCGTAGAACAAAAACGTGGAGGAAGGGCAAGTTTGTGCTCTTTGCTGGAGCTCAGACAGCCCTCTCCTCCTGCCTCAGTGCTGCTGGTTCCCAGGCTGCAGGACTCAGATGAGCATGTAGACCATCAGCCGCTCAATTCTCAGGCCTTCAGACTCAGACTAAATCACATTACCAGCTTTTCTCGTTCTCCAACTTGTAGATGGCAGATCGTGGGACTTAGCCTCCATCATCACATGACTGAATTCCAGCCCTATGGAGTAGATATCGCCTCTAATTTGCAGACAATAACAACTAATGTTCATTTAATTCTTAGTATGTGCCAACCTCTCTTCTTGAATTTTAGATGTTGGAGGTTGGATAATTAAGTTCACAAATTCATCCTAGAAAAAGTGCTACATGCTTCATTGCTGAATATCACAACAGTCACATTGGCCTTGGCCATCTGGTGACCATAGAGATATTCGGCCATGAGGTATGTAGCACTTTTTCTAGGATGAGTTCACGATCTTAATTGTCTGACCTTGTATTAACTCTTTTAACCCTCCCAGTAACCTATAAGGTCAGTTGTACTATTTTTTCTAACTTAGACATGGGGAGGGAGGCATAGACAAGTAACTTTCCCAAGATCTTCTAGGAAGAAGCAAAATTGAAACATGAACCCAATCACATAACTACTAAACTTCCTGCCAGTCAGCTTTGTTCCTCCTACTTCATAGCAGAGGGATCTATCTGGCTTTTTGTTGTCCTTATTCCACTGATAAAATGAAAGTGTACTGTGATCTCAGGGTCACCTTCTTGAATTGACCACAAGTCAGTTTTGTTTCATTGCCTAGGTGTGTTCCTTTGCACTCAGTATTGATTTATAACCCCTTTGAAACTAAACATTCTTGGAGGAATAATATGTTGCCAGTAATACCATTGTGTGAATAGCTTTACCTACCAGGTAGTTTTTATAAAAGAAAGAGAAGCATGAACTTGAAGGGTTACAAAAGAGAAAGCTGGCATGCCAGGATCGAAAATTATGAAGAAGGGGATGGAGGATGAAAGATTGAGGAATAAAACAAACTGACGGGCAGTGCCTGTGGCTCAGTGAGCAGGGCGCCGGCCCCATATATGGATGGTGGTGGGTTCAAACCCAGCCCTGGCCAAACTGCAACAACAAAAAAATTGTCGGGCATTGTGGCAGGTGCCTGTAGTCCCAGCTACTGAGGATGCTGAGGCAAGAGAATCGCCTAAACCCAGGAGTTGGAGGTTGCTGTGAGCTGTGATGTCATAGCACTCTACCAAGGGTGATAAAGTGAGACTCTGTCTCTAAAAACAAAACAAAACAAAAAACAAAAAAAACCACCCCAAAACAAACTGACTTCTGCCCTGGGAAGAAGAGGTCATCGTGAGAAAGGGAAGAGAGAAAGGCCAGAGAGATGGGAGAGAGAGAAAGAAGAGAGAGAGAGAGACTTAACAAATGAGAATTGGAGTTTTTTGAGTTTTGAACCAACTGAAGTTAAGTTTCCTTCAAAGTAGCCAAGCTGAAATTGTGGAAATGAATACAAAACCCAGGCACTGGAGTGGATACCTTACTGGGAAGAAGGTGGACAGAGAGATGATAAAAGAGACTCATTTCATCAGATTTTCATCCTAAACCTTTGTCCATTGCTACAATCTATTAATTCATGACTTATTGAGCTGCCACTGGAAAGGCTTCCACCATCACAAATATAATTATAATTCCAAACTGGCAACCCACAGACCTAATTCTGGAAGTAGTACTTTTGCCAGCAAAGCATTTTAAAAACTAAATTAGTTTTTTTTTTTTTTTTAAGTTAAAGCATGTACTTTCAGCTCCCCCACTTCTCATATTCTCTATTGGCATATTCCCAACCCACTCATTACTTATTTGGCCCCTGTAGGCATTTGAGTTTGCAACCTTTGAGTAAGGTCCTTTGCCATGTGATAGAGGCTGCCAAACTTTCAGAATGAAAGCTGCTAAGCTAAGGAAAACTGTGTGTACAATCATCTTAGTAACTCTAGAAGGTCACACCCCTGGCTTTTCAGCCTCACTGGCCCACTAAGTGTACCCCATTAGAAGACCCATATGTCATGAATTTTACTGCCACAAATTATAGGGTTAGATTATGTGCCATCTTGTCCTTCATCCTTGGCTCTCCTGGAAGGCTGGAGGCTTTATCTCCTTTTGAGTAAATGGGAAGTGTTTGTCTCAATGGCTTTTAATGGGTGGGCAAGATTAACCTCTGGGTTGTGTGTTCCACCAAAAACAATTGAATGTCAGGTCCAAAAGAGAGCTTAGACTTATTTATTCATTCAACAAGTACTTATTTTATGCTAGCATTTTGCATAATAGAAGTGAAAGACAAAGTTGCTGTCCTGATGAAACTTAAGTCTGATAGCACAACTATTCAAAAATCCTGTATGTAGTCCAGTGCTTTTTTTTTTTTTTTTTTTTCTTTTTTGAGATAAGGTTTCACTCTATTGCCCAGGCTGAAGTGCAGTGGCAGCATCATAACTCACTGTAACCTCAAACTCTTGGGCTCAAGTGATCCTCCTGCCTCACTCTCTCAAGTAACTGGGACTACAGGTATATGCCTGCACTCCTAACTAATTTTTAAATTGTTTTGTACAGATGGGATCTTATTATGTTGCCCAGAAGCAATGCTTTTGACAAAGGAACTAGGGTCAGATTGGGGACTTAGACAAAGGAACTAGGATCAGATTGGGGACATGAATGATCTAAAGTCACACAGCTTGTAAGTAACAAAACTAGGACTGAAAATAAGGTTTGACACTGATTTCTTGGCTTTTTTTGGCTTTCTACTTTCTTCTTATTGCCACACTTTTCTTAATAGTTTTTATCCTCTTTCACCTTCCACAATGATATACTCCAAACTACCCTTCTACTGATGTTGACCTTCTGAGGTCTCTTGAGCTTGATTATCTATTTATTCTCCTATTTTCAAGAATTGAGCTGAGCATGTGGCTCATCCCTGTAATCCCAGCACTTTGGAAGCCAAGGCAGGAGGGTTCCTTGAGACCAAGAGTTTGAGGCCACCCCGGGCAACACAGTGAGACATCATTTCCACAAAAAAATATGAAAAATTAGTTTGGCATGGTGGTATACTCTTGTAGTTCCAGTTACTTGGGAGGGTAGGGCAGGAGGATTGCTTGAGGCCAGGAGTTCAAGGCTACAGGGAGCTATGATTCTATACTGCAGCAAGGGCAACAGAGCAAGACACTATCACAAAATAAAATATAGAATTGAGCATTTTGTCCCATATTTATAGAGTAACTTCCCTTCTTTATTGCTACATTATGTTCCTCCCTCCATTTAAGTTAGTTTCAAAGGCTTCAGCACCTCTGGCAATGATTACATTTCTACAAGTGGATTTTTACAGAAAGTGTATACTATATGATTCCATTTATATGAAATTTGAGAGGGATATAAATATGAGCACACACAGAATTTCACTTTGTCCACCCCTGTAGAGTGTGCTGATGCTACAGCTCACAGCCACCTCCAACTCCTTGGCTCTAGCAATTCTTTTGCCTCAGCCTCCCAAGCAGCTGGGACTATAGGCACCCACCACAATGACTGGCAGTGTCTCGCTGTATCTCTGGCTAATCTCAAACTAGTGAGCTCAGGCGATCCGCCCACCTTGGCCTCCTAGAGTGCTAGGATTACAGGTATGAGCCACCACTCCTGGCCTTGAAAAATTCTTAAAGTTTGACAAATGTATATATCCATGTAACCATAACCAAACTGAAGAAATAGAACATTTCCATCCCCCCAAAAGTGTTGTTGCAAATGGCAGGATTTCCTTATTTTTAAAGGCTGAATAGTATTCTACTATGTTTATACACCACATTTTCTTATTTATTTATTTATTTATTTATTTATTTTTATTGTTGGGGATTCTTTGAGGGTACAATTAACTGGATTACACTGGTTGCATTTGTTAGGCAAAGTCCCTCTTGCAATCGTGTCTTGCCCCCAAAAGGTATACACCACATTTTCTAAATCCATTCTATTGATGGATGCTTTCCTATATCATGGCTATTGTCAACAGTGTTGCAGTGGATATCTGAGTGCAGATACCTCTTTGACATGCTGCTTTAATCTCTTTCAATATACTACATATACTCAGTAGTGGGATTGCTGGGTTTTATGGTAGTTCTGTTTTTAGTTTTTTTTGAGGAATCTCCATATTGTTTTCCATAATGGCTGTACTAATTCACATTCCCAGTAACAGCCTGCCAGGGTTCCCTTCTCTCTACACTCTCACTGATCCTTTTGTTTTTCTGATAATAGCCGCTTTTATTATAACAGGTGTGAGGTGATACCTCATTGTGGTTTTAATTTGCATTTGTCTGTCAGTGATGTTGAACTTTTTTTCATATGCCTCTTGGCCATTCACATGTCTGCTTTTGAGAAATGTCTATGCAGGTTCTTTGGGTATTTTTAAATTGGGTTATTTGTTATTTTTGCTATTGAGTTGTTTGAATTCCTTATATATTTGGGGCATTACCTCCTCATCAGATGTGGCTTACAAATATTTTCTCCCATGTCATAGGTTTTCTTGTCACTCTGTTGATTACCATACCTTTTATTTGGACATCTCAGAAAGCACAGGTGACTAAGTCCCAGTCATTCCTTAACCTTAGCTTCAGCCTCTACTTCCTTCTCTTCAGCCTCTACCCTCATAAATGATCTTCTTTTTTACTTCATCTTTAGCTTTATACTTGATCTCAACCTCATTCTCAGTCTTTGTCTTCTCCACATGATCAGAAGGAATTAGTCTTATCTAAATATCATCTAACTAGTATTTGATGATGAAGAATTTCAAGTTTCCTGAGTAACCCCACCTACTCTCCAACTTGCCAGCACAATTTCTGGCATGCCAGTCTTTCTCACGCCAGTCTTTAGATAACTGTTTTCTAAAATATTTCTGTTGAATAAGCTTGTGTAAAGCTTTCTCCACTAACTTGTGGGCTTCTCCAAGATAGGAATAATGGCTATGCTTTATTCTCTAGGCTAAGACTCTAGCACATTTTTTGTATTGTGAGAAGTTAATGTATGTTAACATGACAACATGATTACACTGACAGTGGATACACAGGATTTCTTCACTAATCTTTTCATGTTAGATCCAGAAGTTTATAATCTTTTCTCATATTCATGATACATTATTTATTATTACCATTAAATTTTACTCAATGTATTCATTTATTCATCCTATAAACATTTATCATGATAAAAGGAGCAAAAAAGAATAAGACACAACCTCACACTTTAAGTCTAGTGATATCAACTAAGTTTTCCTCATTTTTCAATGCTTTTTATTTATTTTGGCTTTGTAGTTGTTTTGCCAGCAATAATTTCACTTGAAAGAATAACCTTTATTTTGTGAAAAATTGATGGATTTTTCTTGCACGAACCAGGAGAGACAACAGCTTTTGAGGTCTTATGTGAGTTTTTTCAATGGTCCTTTAACCACAACGTGGCTGAAATTGCCCTTACAGTCTGGCATGCTTTTCATTTTTTCTGGCATTCAATTGGACTCCTCTATTTCCTTTTCATGTGAAAGAAGCTTAAGTTAAATGAAATGGGGGCCTCCAAAGTAGTTAAGATGCCAAAGAAAGATGAGGAACAACTGTATAGAAAGACAGAAAAAAGGAGAACCTTTCATGATTCTTGATCTTTACCCTAGAAGGAAATTTACTTCCTATGCTAGAATACCCCAGCCACAAATAGTTGCAAGATACCCATGGTCAGGGAATATGACAGGCTGGAGTACGGAGCTCTAACCAGATTGAATCTTAGTGAGGGACCGTGTAGAGATGCATACTGTCCTTTCTTCTGTGTGAGCTGATTTAGAACTGGCTAGATCCCTGTGTGAAAGAAAAGAGAGTACAGCATTCCTTTCCCAGAACCTTCTACTTAGGAAGATGCTATTGCATCCTTAAAAGATAGCAATCTGGATAAACATCACTTTGCTTCTGAGAGCATAAAGAATATATTTCGAAGTGCCCTCTCCTTACATATCAAATCTATCAACATACCTGATTATATTATTATTGCTGTTGCAGTTGCCAATGTCCAATGCAGTTCATTGTGGTGGTTTTATAGCATAGACAGAGTAATAGACACTTTAGAAGAGTGGGTATTGGATATATTCCCTGGTACAGAGCTGGTAAGAAGTTGGTGCAGATCCTTCACCCCGTATCTTTAGCCTGTTCTACATCTTCATTTTTTAAAAGATCCTTTACAATCTGGGGTTCCCTTATCTCCTCAAACTCATTTTCCATATGGTTCCTCAATCAAAACCCCTCTTACAGGTTAGGTCAAGTTTCCTTGCTCTCCTCCCTCCCCCACAGGATACAAATCCCTTCCTCAGTTCCCCTTGGGAGGAATGCCTTTTCTGCTTTTCCCAATCCTTTCCTTCCTCCAAGGTCCACTTTAGACCAATGTCCTCCATCAAGTCCTCCCTGACAGCTCCTGACCAGCTCCCTCTTCCTTCTCAGACCTCCTAGCACACAATGGTATGTGATAATAATAGCTTTTGTTGGCCCAGGGGTTGACAAAGCACTGCGCTCACTTCTGATTTTCACAAGCCCCTGAAGTTGGTAAGAATTTTCTTGTCCCATCAGCGAGAGTGAAAAACCAAGGCCATATTGCAAGTAAATGGCAAAAGTAGGATGTCAGTCCAGGCCCTTGAAGTCTGAAGCTTTCCTACTATAGCTTTTGTCTCTATCTCAGCTCTGAGCCTCAATAGGAAAAATTGGATGCCCCAATAACTATCTGTGATTGCTCTATCGACCTTGTCAGATCTTCTTTCTTCCTACATGTTACCTGCTCCCAGCACAAAGTGGTCACTTCTGCTTGTATGAGCCATGAGCACGCATGAGTGAGAGTCTGCAAAGTGCCAGGGGTGGAAAGTCTGCTCTTTCCAGACACAATCTGTGATAGAAGCTGTAGTGGGGGCTTAGGGCTTGGGTCTAATTTCCAGGGATGGTATTTTTGAGGAGATGGTATCCCTGGAAGGCTGGAAAGGGGGGATACCTCTAAAGCATAGTGGAATGAGGACATGACTTCACTTGTTATGAGGGGTTCTTTTAGAACTAAAGAAAAGGGTATTTAAAAAAGCACTAGCAGAGAAAATCTCTCTTTTGGCTGAGTGACATTTCATGCTTATTCACATCATTATGTCAGTCTTTGAGAAACGAAGAGCTAAAAGCAGCCTTTTTTTTTTTTTTACTAGACAAAAGGAAGAAATGGGTGTTCCCCCAAGAGGAGACCCAAATGTGATGAGTGAAGCATTAGGACTGAAGCTGAGTCACTGGCATTGGGAGTGGGGGTGGGGTCAGGGCTTTCTCCTAAGCTTTCAAAACCTTAAATGTGCTTAGGGCCATATTACACACACCTGTTGGCTGCAGCCAATGCTGGTATTGTCAGTATCTGGGACACAGCTCAGGGAGAGTCTCCAGCTGTCTTTAGTTCTTTCAAAATGAATCTTCTCTACATCAGGTGAGCTAGTGTTTCTATTTCTTTTTTCTTTCTTTCTTTTCTCCTTCTCTTCCTTCTTCCTTTCTTTTAACAGGGTCTCATTCTGTTAACTGGGCTGGAGTGCAGTGGTATCATCATAGCACATTGCAACCTCAAACTCCTGGGCTCAAGAGATCCTCCTGCCTCAGTCTCCTGATTAGCTGGGAGGTGTGTGCCATCATGTTCCCTTTGTTTTTTTTGTAGAGATGGAGTTTTACTAAGTTGTTCAGGTTGGTCTCAAACTCCTGGCCTGAAGTGATCCTCCCACCTCAAAGTAGAGGCATGAACTGTCATACACGGCTCTTTTTAAAAATAATTTAAGATTCACAGGAAGTTGTGAGATAGTACAGAGAATTCCTGCATAATCTTTACCTAGCATTCCCCTAGAGATAGCATCTTCTGTGGCCTCTGCTAGCTGAGGCTTTCTTTCTTTCTTTCTTTCTTTTTTTTTTGTAGTTTTTGGCCAAGGCTGGGTTTGAACCCACCACCTCTGGATATGGGGCTGGCGCCCTACCCCTTTGAGCCACAGGCACCATCTAAGCTGAGGCTTTCTAACAGCAGGGTGGTCTCAGGGTGATCAGAGTCCTTAAACGGTGGGTGATGTACTCAAGAACAGCTGCTCCAAGAGGCCTAGGTGAATGATGCAGGATTCTTATGATCTAGTCTCAAAAGTTTCAGAACATCACTCCCATCACATTTTATTGGTGAAGCAAGTCACTAAAGCCAGCTAGATTCAAGGGAAGAGAAATTAGACTCCACAACAGAACAGGGGAAGCAGCAGAAAAATTAATAGCTATCTTCAGCCCATCAAAACTGCCCTGTAGTCTGGTGGTATGCAAATGACTGGACAGGCACACTAAGGAAGAGATCATTAGAGCTGCTGCAGTGGTCATTAGTAGGGTAAGTCCTTGTGTCTGATTGGCTCCATGAGAATTTTCATATAGTAGCAGTGTCACAGCACCAGTAGGTGGTAGATGTTCAATAAATGTTGTCTGTCAGAACAGCTGAATTACCTTCTAAAGTGGAAATAAGTAGGAAAGTAGTGAATATCTCTGGGCACTTCAAGGTAATCCTGGAATTGGTCTTACACTACTATAGCTTCCTTGCTCCAAACAGGTGGAATCCATCAAATGTTTTCTGCTACACAGTGTTTGTGTTTGTTACAAGGTAATCTGCCTGGTATAGCTGAGGCACTGTGCTAGGAGCTTTGCCGTATGCCAGGGTGACTTAAGCATGGCTCCTGTTCTCAGGAACATTTATAACAATTCTTCCCCACGTACTGCTGGGGTCTTCTTTTCCAGCCTGAGTGTTAAGCAAGACTGGGGAAATGGAGAGGACCTAGGTGGGAAATGGTGAGGGGAAGCGATTGTCACAGCCGTTGCTGTGGTTATTCTCCAAGGGAATCCGCAGCTTGCTTCTCGTCCCTTCAGGCTCCCTCTTAGGCAGAAAGCAGGGAATCTCAATGCTGGATCTTGATGTTTTTCTAAAAAAAAATTAAAACTCTTCCATGCCCAGAAGTCTGATTATCTGGGGAACAATTCTTTCAGCACATATTGTCTGCATAGAAATAAATCTTCCCTGAGGGGTGGGGAACATCCAACTCACAGTGGGTGAAGTTGGGCAAGTCCTCTAGGCAGGAGCCTAGTGAGCTTCAGTGGGAGCTGGAGATGCCAGGGGAATGAAGAATGAATCATGGGCTTCTTGAATTAAGGAAAAGTCTCAAACTGAACAACTCAACAGGGATGATAATTGAACATGTTTCCTGTGATCCTCTTCTTCAGATGAAGAAGTTCTGAAGTTTTTCATCTATAGTTGAAGAAGTCAACTATAGATGACTATAGTTCCAGTCTTGAGGTTTGGGGGGAGGAAATTCAGTGGAAAGGAAATTAGGCAAGAGGCATAATATAGGCACGTCTGACAACAGCGAAAGAATTGAATGAAAGGGCTCCATCTGGAGGCCTTTGCTGGTGGTGATAGCGGAAAAGCAGGACCCAGGTGTGTTGGGGCAGTGGTTTGGGGGTTTGAAGAGGTGAGGAAGAAGGTTCTTGGCCTGAGGCTCCTCATGAATGGTGTCAGATTGTGGAGTTCTAGGGTGATAGAATGTATGGGAAGAGAGCAGTGCCTGTCGGAACCCTGGAGAACGTTACTAAGTGGAAAGGGGTAAGGCCACCTTCATCAGGGAGAAGCTATTTGGCAGATGCTCTCTCAGCTGTGGCGCTGTTGGAGTGTGTCCCTCCACTCTGTGCTTTTACTCATGCTGTTCTTTCTACCTGGAGCCCTTTCTTCTCTTTTCAGAGCTGGATGCCACGAGGCTTTAAGGTTCAACTGAATCATCAGGACCACAGGGGGACCCCTCCTGATCATTTGCAGTTTGGGTTAGGGGCTCCTCCTCTGTACCCTGTGTGACTTGGATCCCATCAGACATAAGCTTCATGAACGAAGGGAATGCATCTGTCTTGCTCACTGTAACATTCCTAGTGTCTAAAACTTGTAATTTCTTAATAAATATTTACTGAATGAAATATCCGTTGTAGCAGTTACTGTAGGTATTAATTTTCTTTTTTAGACAGGGTCTTGCTCTGTTACCCAGGCTGGAGTGCAGTGACACCATTACAGCTCATTGCAACTACTCAAGTGATCATCCAGCCTCACCCTCCTATGTAGCTGGCACTATTGGCATGAGACACCATGCCTGGCTTAGGTTGGTCTGGAAATCCTGGTCTCAAGTTTTCCTCCTGCCTCAGCTTCCCAGTGCTAGGATTATAGATGTGAGCCACCATGCCTGGCCTAAAATTGTGAGGAGACTTATCTCTTTCACTAGACTGCCAGCTTCCTGAGGATAAGGACTGTGCTTATTCATCTTGGTATGCCCAGTACATTAGTTCAGAGTCTGGGGAATAGAGAGTGGCTGTCAGTATTTGTTGAATGAATATTAGAAAGGGAGAGGGTAGTCTGAAGATGCACCTGAGGTTAATTGGTGATTCTAAGGTCTGGCTTACAATAGACCACCAGGGGAGCGTTGAAAATATTGCTGCCTAGGCCTCACACTGCACAAGTCAAAACAGAGTCTCTGAGGGCGGGGTCTAGGCATCTGTATTTTTAAAAGCCATAAAGGGGATTTTTTCTCCCCTTCTTTCTTTCTTTTTTTTGTTAATTTATTGTTGGGGATTCAGTGAGGGTATCAGAAACCAGGTTACACTGATTGCATTTGTTAGGTAAAGACCTTCTTACAATCATGTCTTGGCCCCAAAATCTAAAGGGGATTTTAATGTTGAAAACCTGGGCTAGGCTGTAAAGGAATGTCAGTGTCTAGGGAAGCCAAGAGGTCATTCCAGAATGGAGTCCCTGTCTGCTGGAGAGGGAAGGCTGTGTAAGTATTAGAACAAAAGAGATTAAGGAAGTCTGGATTCCATCCTCACACTCTGGATTCTCTCTGCAAGAAGAAGCGAGAAATCTAACTAAATGTGCTCTGTTTTGAAGAAATTAGGGCATTTCCAAGAACAGGAGTCTTGGCCGTAATCCCCAGGACCAACAGAATCAGCATTACCAGGGATCTTATTTCTAAATGCAGAATCTCAAGCTCATCCCAAACCTACAAAATCAGAACCTAATCACCCACTGATTCCTGCGCACATTGAAGTACGAGAAACATTGTTCTGCAGTGGTTGTTCTCAAAGTGTGATTGGGACACCAGCATCGTCTGGGATGGGGTGGGGTTGGGTTATGGTTCTTAGATTTTAGCTACAGACGAATTATCTGAGGGTTTGTCAATCACCAATTGCAATCCAAAGGGAATCTGGGAAACCCATAACCCATCTTATTCGGTGGTCTGTGGTAGTATACAAAAATTTGCATTTCTAACAACTTCCCAGGTAATGTTGATGCTGCTATTTGAGGGATCATATGTTTGGGCTACTACAAATAAGGTTGTTATGACCATTCACGTACAATTCTTTGTATGAACACAAGCTTTCATATCTTTTGGATATCTAGGAATGAAATTGCTGGATCAGGCTGGGCGTGATGGCTCACGCCTATAATCCTAGCACTCTGGGAGGCTGAGGTGGGTGGATGTGGATTGCTTGAGCTCAGGAGTTCGAGACTAGCCTGAGCAAGAGTGGGACTCTATTTCTAAAAATAGTCAGGTGTTGTGACAGGAACCTGCAGTCCCAGCTACTCAGGAAGCTGAGGCAAGAGCATTGCTTGAGCCTGAGAGTTTGAGGTTGCTGTGAGCTATGATACTACAGCACTCTACCCAGGGCAACAAAGTGAGATCTCGCTTAAAAAAAAAAAAAAAAAAAAGAAATTGCTGGATCATAGGAGAGTTATATATTTAATTTTTAAAGAAACTGCCAAATATTTTCCAAAGTGTTTGGACCGTTTTGCCTTCCCACCAACAATGTATGAGAGTTCTAGTTCTTCTGCACCTTCACCAGCCCTTGGAATGGTCTGTTTTTAATTTAACCCATTTTAATAGACATGTGATGGTATTTCACTGTGGTTTTAAATGTCCAGTTGTTCATTGCTAGTGTATAGAAAGGCCACTTTTTTGCATATTGATCTTTTGTCATGCAACCTTGCTGAACTCACTTATTAGTTGTAGGAGATCTCTTTTGTAGATTCTGTAGGATTTTCTGTATAGATATCATGTCATCTGTAAACAAAGACAGTTTTAATTGTTTCTTTCCAGTTTGGAGGCTTTTTTGTTTGTTTCCTTTTTTATTGCATTGTTGAATAGGAATGGTGAGAGTATATTGTTTTGTCATGTTCCTGATCATTGGTAATAAACATTCAGTCTTTTGTCATTAAGCATAATGTTAGCTATAGATTTTTAAGAGATCTTTAATAATAAGGTTGAGGATACTCCTAGCTTGGTGACTTTTTTAAAAAATGAGGAATGGATGTTGAGTTTTATCAGATGGTTTCTCTACATTTGTTGAGATGATTATATGGTTTTCTTTTTAATTTTATTAATATGGTAAAGTACATTGATTTTTCTTTCTTCTTTTCCTTTTCTTTTCTTTTCTTTTTTTTTTTTTTTTGAGACACAGTCTCACTATGTTGCCCTGAGTAGAGTGCTGTGGCGTCACAGCTCATGGCAACCTCAGACTCTTGGGCTGAAGTGATTTTCTTGCCTCAGCCTCCCAAGTAGCTGGGACTACAGGCACCCACCACAATGCCCGGCTATTTTTTGGTTGCAGTTGTCATTGTTACTTAGCTGGCCTGGGCCAGGTTCAAACCTGCTAGCCTCAGTGCATGTGGTGGGCTCTGTAACCACTGTACTACCGGTACTGAGCCAATACACTGATTTTTCAAACCTTGTGATACTGGGGTAAATCTCACTTGGTCATGAGGTATTTATCCTTTCTCTATATAGCTAGATTCATTTTGATAAAATTTTGTTTAGAATTTTTACATCTATGTTCATAAGGGGTATTGATCTATAGTCTTCTTGTAATGTCTTTATCTGGTTTTGATATCAGGGTAATGCTGGTTTCATAAAATAAGTTGGGAAGTATTCCTACTATTTCAGTTTTATGACACAGGTATTGTAGAATTCTTCCTTGAATGTTGGTAGGATTCACCAGTGAGGTCATCTTGGTTTGGAGTTTTCTTTGTGAAAAGATTTTTGTCTAAATATTCAATTTCTTTAACAGATAAAAGGCTGTTTCCTCTTGAGTGAGCTTTGGTAGTTTGTGTCCCTCAAGGGATTTGTCTATTTCATATAAGTTGTTACATCTATTGGTATTATTTTTTTATGGTTTTCCCTCATTATCTTTTTAATGTGTATAGGATCTGTAGTGATGTCACCTGTCTCATTCCTTATAGTAGTTACTTTTATTCTCTCTTTTTCCTGATCATTGCCAATGGAGTTTTATTAATTTTCTTAATCTTTTCAAAGAATCAGCTTTTGGTTTCACTGTTTATCTCTGTTTTTCTATTTCATCTATTTCTATTCTGACTTTTATTATTTAATATCTTCTCCTTACTTTAGATTTAATTTTCTCTTCGTTTTCTAGTTTCTTGAAGTGGGAGCTGAAATCTTCCAATTTAGCTCTTTCAGTTGAGTCCTTCCTTTTTTTCAGATATGGAGATTTAGTGCTCTCAGTTTCCCCCAAATACTACTTTAAAAATATTCCAAAAATTTTGATACGTTTATTTTTATTTTATTTCAGTAAAAATATTTTCTAACATCCCATTTGATTTCTTATTTGATTCATGGGTTATTTAGCAGTTGTCATTTAATTTCTAAATATTCAGAGATTTTCTAGAGATCTTTTTGTTTTTTGTTTCTACCTTAATTCCATTGTGGTCAGAGAGAAAATATACTTTGTATAATTTGGGTTCTTTTAAATGTACTTAAACTAATCTGTGGCTGAATATGTGATTTATCTTGGGAAATGTTCCATGTGCACATGAAAAGAATGTGGATTTTGATGTGTGAAGTGTTCTATAAATGTCCATTAGGTCAAGATGTTTGATACAGGGTTTTTTAAATAAAGTTTGTTTAACTCCTTTATATCCTGAGTTTCTTTCTACTTATTTTATAAATTTTTGACAGAAGGGTATTTAAAAGTCAAATTATAACTGTGGAACTATCCATTTATTCTTGCAGTTCTATCAGTTTTTGCTTTTTCTTTTCTTTTTTTTTTTTTTTTGTTGTTGTTGGGGTAAATCTGTTATCTTGGGTAAATGCCATTGGGTAAATGCCATGGTGTCATCATATGTTGCAGCAACCTTGACTCTTGGGCTCAAGCAATCCTCTTGCTTCAGCCTACATAGTAGTTGGGACCACACAATGAGGGCCGGGTGCAGTGGCTCATGCTTGTAATCCTAGTACTCTGGGAGGCCAGGGTGGGTGGATAGCTTGAGCTCACAAGTTCAATACTAGCCTGAGTAAAAAAAGAGAGACCTGGTCTCTAATAGAAAATAGAAAAATAGAAAAACAAAACTGAGGCAAGAGGATTGCTTAACCCCAAGAGTTGGAGGTTGCTGTGAGCTATGATGCCATAGCACTCTACCCAGACTCTGTCTCAAAAAAAAAAAAAAAAAAATCAAACCCACAATGAGATATCATCACTCATACCTATTAGGAGATATACTACCATAAACCTCAAACAAACAGAAAACAACAAGTGTTGGTGAGGATGTGGAGAAATTGAAACACTTGTGCATTGTTGGTGAGAATGTAAAATTGTATAGTCACTGTGGAAAATAGTATGGTGATTCCCGAAAAGATTAAAAATAGAATTACTACATGACACAGCAATTCCTCCTCTGGGTATATGTCCAAAAGAATTGAAAGCAGGGTCAAAGAGATATTTGCATATTGCTATAAATAATAGCACTGTTCACAATAGCCAGAGGGTGGAAGCAACCCACTGCCCATTGATGGATGAATAAATAGGCAAAATGTGTCGTATAACTACAATGGAATATTATTCACCCTTAAAAGGGAAGAAAATTCTGAGAGATGCAACATGGGTGAACCTTGAGGACATTACACTAAGTAAAAAAAGCCAGTCACAAAAAGAAAATACTATGACATTCCACTTACATGAGGTATCTAAAGTAGAATAGTTGTTTCCAGGGACTGAGTGGAGGGAGAAGGGGGAAGTTGTTTAAATGGTATAGAGTTTCAGTTATGCAGGATGAAAGCGTTATGAAGATTGGCTACAGAACAACGTGAACATACTTAACACTACTGAATTCTACACTTAGAAATGGTTAAGGTGGCATATTTTGTTATGCATTTTTCAAGCACAATAAAAAAAACTATAAGAAAACACAAAATAGACCACGAACTAAAAAAATATATAAACAGGAAATCTATTAATATAATGCCAAAATATTTTGGGGAAAAGTAACATATTGTTTGTCTCTCTAGAAAGTCCGTTTATAAACATGTTCTTTCTAACCCTATAATTATAAATAAAACAAATGGTATTTGTTTTTTAAAAATATATATCTTCCATTCTCTGCTTAATGTTTGGAACATATTTAACAGTTATAATTACTCTTTTTAACTTCTTTCTCTGCGAAATCTACTATCTATATCTGTTCTGTGTCAGTTTCAATGGTTTCATCTCCTCACTGTGGATTATCCTTCATTCCTTTTTTGATGCCTGGTTATTTTTTACTGGATTCCAGGAATTTCAATTTTATTTTGCTAGGTACTGTGTATTACTCTATTTCTATATATGCTATGGAGCATTATTCCAGGATTTGATTAAATCACTTGGAAATGATTTGATCTTTTTAGATCTTGCTTTAAAATTTTTTTAGGCAGGACTAGAGCAGTGTTGGTAGGACTAACTAGACCTTACACTGAGGCATGGCCTTATGTGTTCTCTACCCTCCAGGAATTTTAAGTTTTCAAGTCTGGCTGGTGGGAACAGATGCCATTCCCAACCTTGTGGGAGCCAGTCACCTCTAATTTTTTTTGATGGTACTTTCTCTGGCCTCAAATAAATTCCTTGTATCTATATGCTGATCGGTCCTCAGCTGAATACTGAAGTGGGAACCCTCTGCCGACCTCCAGAACTTCTCTGTGTGCAGTTCTTTCTCGTGCTCTGTTCTGAGAGCTCTAGCAGCCATGGTTTCCCCACACTCTCTACTCTGTATTCTCAACTTATGGAGTTATTTCTGCTGTGCTGGGTTCTCCCTTCTTTGTGCCAGGGCTTGGAAATTCTCTCAAGGCAGTAAACGGGGGCACTTGCAATGCTTGCTTCATTTGTTTCACATCTCTCAGGGATCATCATCTTTCTTTGCCTGATATACAGTGTTTTTCAAACTTTTGTTTCATTTATTTTGTCAGTTTATTTGGTTGTTTCAGCTGGGAAAGTAAACAAGTCCATCTGGCCAGAAGAAGTCTACATTTAATCTTTAAATGGTTTTATCCTAAAAGTTACCTATATGTTTTATAGAATTAAAAATAATTGTTTCATGTATTTTTCAAATAAAACCATAGTTCTGTTCACCTGAAAACTGACCAAGTGAATTGCCCTTTGCTTTAATAACAACCCTGCTGGCTCAGTCCAAGAACAGAACTGTATTTGAATATAAACCAAGCCACATTAAATCGCTGTGTGTGTACTTCACAATGACTGGTAAAACACGCTGTTCTAGGTATAGCCACTTGAGCTAGAGCAGCAGCAGTAAATCTTTGCCTCACTCAAGTATGGCCATTCTGTGGTTTGCTTTATAGCTGACACGTCAAAGATATTATAAGGAAGAAGATGAAACTCAAAGGTAAGATTTATAAACATATGCTCCCTGCTCTTAGATTAAGTGTCCCTGAAGAATTCAACCTAAAGTGGATCTCTCTACGTCAAAATCCTGACCATGCACACGCTGATGTCTTCTATTTGGATACCAACCGGGAACCGTTAAGTGACTCTGTCAACCGTTAAGTGACTCTGTAAATCTGCCAATGGTGAAGCAGAAGCGTTTATTTGATGCTGTTGAGTGTGTGGGTGGGGAAGTGCAGAATGTGAAGCAGGAACAAATGGAAAGTTCTTGTAGACACAGAGGAATGACAAAGACATGTCAGGCACGTACTGAAGTGTTCAAGTATAAGTGTGCTGTAGAAAGAATGAGGACTCTGCAGCCTGGACTCAAATCCTGTCTGTGACAGTTACAGCTGTGAAACTCTGGGAAGTCACTTAACCTTCCTGTTCTAGTTCCCATAGTGCTACCTCCCAGGGTGCAAAGCAGTTAGGAGAGGGCCTGGATGCAGTGAGTCCAAAATGTAAATGTTGGCAGTTAGTATCATCATCATCATTTTTGGTGTTCTGGAGAGGTGCAAAGGCAGGAATGGATGTAGAATGTGAGGGCATCAACAGGACAGCCTCGTCAATAATGTGGAATCTGAACTGGGCTTTGACACATGGAAAGAATTTCTAGTGGTGGAAATGGCAGTGATTCTGGGTGTAGAAAACAGAATGAGCTAAAACCCAAAGGGACAAAAAATGTTTTTGAGATACGCTTAGAGAAAAGGTAGTCTAGGTAGGGTGAGTGGCATTCCTGGAGAGTAGAGAACGATAAGGCTAGAAGGAAAAAAATTATAATATTTGGCAATATTTTGATATGGTGATGTGAAAAAGGAGATGTTGGTATAACCCAGATAAGCTGGATATCCTCCTGGCCCAGTCTCAAAACAACACTGAACAACAACAACAAAACAGTCTAGAACCAAAAGGATCTTAAAAGTAATTCAAAATTCTACTTGCAATTCTCCAAGAACATTAAAAAGCATATGAATTCATAAGCTTTAGGAACAAATTTTAAACTTCCTTCTCCTGGTAAAACACAACTGCAGTTCTAGGTATAGCCACTTGAACTTGAACAGCAGTTATTAAATCTTTGCCTCACTCCATTCTGTAGGTCTCATCAGCCCTGGAGCTTCGCACTCTCTTAATCTCTCATTTTCCTTTTCTCCTTCCCTGAAACTCACTCAAAAGCCTCAGCCCTTGAGGCCCTGTCTTTTGTTCTCTTCCTTCTCCATCTGCCTCTTCAGTCTTGTTTTTGATTATCTATTCTCTTAATTTTTGAATCATGACGCCTAGGGACTATCCTGAAAAAGGCAGAACTCTCCCAAGAGGACAGTCTTAACTCAGCTATTCAAGACAGTATTCTCTTTATGGGTGGGAGGTAAAGAGGTTGGAGACACCTTCATGTTACTACATTTTAAAATTCATTACGCGAAGTTAATCCTAAGGTTTTGGTAATGGTATGATGGGAGGCATACCATTCAAGAAACACGAAAGCCAAGAAATGAAAGAGCTTTTGGGACAAGATGCTGAGTTTGAGACTACATGAAAAGGAGCAGGAGCATCACTATTCGAGTGTAGATGGACAAAAGAAAGCTGGATAAACAATTCAGGAACTGAGATTTGAGCATCACTCCCAAAGAGGTGATGGTTGATGACACAGGAATGAATGAGAAGTACAGAAAAAATATAGAGAAATATGAAGGCTACAGACAGAACTTTAAAAAAGACCTACATTTCAGAGTAGGAGCTGAGATTTATGAAAGAAGAAAGAAATCCTGATGTCCAAGGTCTCATCCAGACCAATTCCATCAGAATCTCTGGAAATGGGATTCATGCATGAACACTGTTTAAAGCTCCCAAGTGATTTCATGTGCAGCCAGGGTTGAAAACTATGTTCTAGCAGTTTTTATGATGCATAATGGTTTTCAGGGTTTTATAGGAAAGAAGTTGTTAAAGAATAAAGTTCATTGGATTTAAGACCCAGATACAACGACAGTCTCATTTTGCTGAGAAACTTGAAGCTCAAAGGGGCTAATTAATTTTGGACCTTAAACAAGTTATTTAATAAATTTCCAACCTCCTGCTTACCTCTCACTGTCACTGATGCAACCCCTCTCTTCCGTCTTCCCTCACTCTATTGCTCCTCACCTTAGCACAGGTTTTCTACTACCCTTGCCTTGGGACTTTCTGCCTCTCATGCCAAGGCTGTTGCAGCCATTCCAAAGCCTCTAGGTTCAGATTTTAGAACACAGTATGTCGGGTTAAAGGCTTACTTGAGGTACCTTCAGGAGAAGCAGGCCATACTGTCAGAGGAACTGTTCCAGGGACTCTCTGAGCCCAGAAGGGAAGGTTAACCTCCAGAAGAAAGTGAGAGGGGGTATCCTGTATTTTGAGGTGCTGGAGATGATCTGACTTCTAGCACAGACCCTCCTCAAAGACTCTAGCAGTGCCCTCAAGCTGTTTATAAAATGGCGTCACAGTCTGGGGCTGTGGTGTGGTGTCGAGTCCTGCCAGGGGACACAGCATTTGTGGGAATTCTGTGACTCAAGAGGCAAAGGGTCAGTTTCTTTTCATTGACAGTGTTCTTTCTGCCCAGAGGTTTATCTCTGGGAATCTTGACTGGTTTCCAGGGTCAGGCTTCACCTCTATTGTTATCTGGAAACACAGGAACAGCCCTTTTGTCGTGCCAGACTGGGTTAGACAACTCCATTCCCCACAACCCTGTGATCACATCCTCTCCCATGATTAAAGTTCCATATACTTCCAAAACAGCTAGAAAAAGATTTTAAAAAATACACAAACCAGCTCATTTTCTTCTCATATGCATACATTGTGCTTGATTTATATTCCCCTGTGTACTTCGTCTTCTCTCTGGCTTCACAAAATTACTCATGAATGTGATCTAACATTGGAATGCACCCTGGAGCTTGAGGACACGCCTGGAATCCCCTGCAAACACCGGTCTTTCACTCATCGTCATGCACAGACAGGATATGCACACATAACCCCTGAACTTGCACGTGACTCCACCAGCCCACAGTCATGCTAAAAGTGGGTTCGAGTTACATATGTGCCTCTTACACCTTGGCTCATGCAATCCCACCTGGAAGTTTGTGTACACAGAGCCGGCTCATTCCTAGCAGAGCCAGAATGTGTTCACAGCCATATCAATCTGTGTTCACAGCCATATCAAAAACACACCTTTAGGTTCCTAAGAAACAAATGGCAACAGAGAAGGGCACCAGGGAAACTGAAAGAAAGGGCCTGCTCCTTCCCCTTCTGTCCTGAAGCAAAGCAACCAGGGTCTCATGGGCTAACTTGGTGTGTTGAGTTGCAATGTAGCTTCTCATTACAGATCCTGATTCTCTCTACTCCAAGGCCAAGAGATCAATCTGCTCCCCAGCAAGTTTGCTGGGTTCCTCCAGCTGTCCCTAGGGCAGTTCTCCCTCAGTGCAAACTATTAGCATTTCCTGTTAAAACATTTCTGATAAATAAATGAATACATCATCTTCCCAACCCAAAGCAGATCTCAAAGCAGCCTACGAGCTACTCTGAGCTAAGGACCGACATGGACCACCCAGCACCAGCCCACTGGCCTAAGGCCAATGCTGCTTTTGTTTGAATTCCTGCATGAGTAACTGCTCAAGCTGACGCCAGCCAAACTCAGTGAAATATTATTTTTAATATTAAATAAATAGATGTTAGGGTGTGTTGATCTTTTTTTGTTCTCAGTAAATTGCAGCACCACAACCTAGAAGCCAGCTCTTGCATCCAGACTTCTTCAGACAGCAGAAGGAAGGCTGACATTCTCTTTGACCTTCCTCATGGGAACACTTATCCCCCAAAAGACAGAAAAGTCCTAGTTGGTGTTGACAGGACCCTATTTGGAGTAAGCTAGGACTTCAAATGGTAACAAGGCTTCTGAAGGATCACCATCCATTTTTGTTAATTTTTCTAATTTGTTGTTTCCTTTTAATATACAAAAAACACATGCTCTTTACATGAAAATCAGAAAGCACTGATAACAAGAGATTAACAACAGAAAACTGTTGAGAAAACTGAAATGAACTACTCAGTAGGAAATGATGAGTCCTGAATTTAGGTGAATACCTTTCCTAGGATTTATATGAACATATCATACTCAGTATATGCTGATTTGGCAAAAAAAAAGGGCTCACACTGTATAAATGTATGTTTGTTGCAGGCAACTGATTTTGGAGATCTATTTTATATCAATAAATACTGTCCTAAAACTCTACTCTTTAGGGCTGCATAGTATGACTATGCCATAGGGCACTTAGCCTCCCACTGTTCCCAAGGTTTTGCTATTATAAACAGTACTCCAGTAAAAAAAAAAAAAAATCTTTGCTTACACCCTTAATTATTTTCTTAGGCTAAATCCCCCAAAACAGAATTTTAAGGCTTTGGCTACATATTGCCAAATTGGTCTCTGGAATGATTATAAAAGTTTACGTCACCATCAGCAAGGAATCAAAATGTTCCCCTGATTGTACCTCTGTCACACAGTACACTATTCTTCAAACTCCATCTTTGATGGAATTTTTTTTTTGGGGTGGGGGGAACATCCAACCTTAAACGTTTAACAAGAGAGGTGAGCAATATAGAACTTGTGCAAATCTGAGTGGTAGGTGGCTGCAGTATTGGGCGGCAAAGGGAGTACACCAAAAAGGAGACCCTGGCTGTGATGGCCTTAGGAAGGCTCTGGCAAGTGAGAAGACACTTGGACATCAGGCTGGGCTGGGAGACATGAGTGCCTGGAAGCCCCAAAGTGAGCCAAGACAAGAGGCTCTACCATGGGAATTCCCAATGAAGTTCATTTACTTGGAGGGAAAAGATGCCGAGATCAAGGAGGTTTGGGGAACCTGGCATAGTGGCTATAATCCCAGCACTTTGGGAGGCCAATAATCCTATAATCCCAGCACTTTGGGAGGCCAAGGCTGGGGATTGCTTGAGCCCAGGGTTTTGATAACAGTCTGGGCAACATAGCAACACCCCAATCTCTACAAAATATTAAATTAGGTGGTGGTAGTGGCACGCACCCGCAGTCTCAACTACTTGGGAGGCCAAACTGAAAGGACATTACAGTAAACTCTGACTGTATGATTATTAACTTAAAGTAAGCTCTGACTGTGTGATTATTGCACCACTGCACTCCAGCCTGGGTGATAGGGTTCCCCATCCCTACACCCCAAAAAAGAGGTTTGGAGAACACTGGGATAAGCCAAGTTAGACCAGTTCTTTCACAGCAGAATTTTTCAGAACCTGTGCTCATGGGCATGCTGACCCTCCAAGAGGCCAACGTGGATGGTAATGTTTGCTGAGCTTATTTGGCCACAGACCCACCCCAGCCCCATTGTTTTTATTTTCCACAAAGATTCTCCTGGATCTGTCTAGTGCTTGGTGGAACACACTTTTAGAAACACACTCTGATGCTAGAAAGGGAAAATGGTTTTCACAGGAAGGGCACAGGCTGGGAGATAGAACATCCGGTGAGGGATGAGGGAGAGAAGAAAAGGGGGAGGAGAAAATGCAGGAGAATTGAAGGAAAATTAGAAAAAAGGGACAGGAGAGAAGCACAAAAGGGAAAGGAAAGGGGAAAGATGCAAAGAGAGGGAGCAAAAAGCGTAAGAGAAAAAGGAAAAGAAAGTGGAGAACAAAAAAAGTCCCAAGAGAGAAGGGCCCTTATGACTAACCACCTCCCATTGCTTTTAGGAAAGACGGGAGTGCCTGTAATCTCCTAGCCCATTGCCCCTACAGGCCACCCCAGCCTCTGCCTATCACTTCCCAAGGTGAGTTGATCTGAAATATTTACATTTCACCACCCCTTCCTCAATGGCTATTACTGAAAATGCAATAATTCATTTGCAAGGAAAGCTCAGAACATGGAAATAAATGGTAGGTCCTAAGGCAACACAGGTAAATAAGAGTAAAAAATTCCAAAAATATTTACTCACTGTATCTTTTATCGTTGTTGTGTAGCTTTGTGTTGAAGCACAATAGGGCATGACCAAAACAAAACACACTCAACCCAGCAGGGAAGCTTAGTTGCCTAAAGAGCAGACAAGACGAATTGACAGCTTTTATTTATTTATTTAATTAATTTATTTATTTTTGAGACAGAGTCTCACTATGTCACCCTTGGTAGAGTGCCCTGGCGTCACAGCTCATAGCAGCCTCAAACTCTTGGGCTTAAGCAATTCTCTTGCCTCAGCCTCCCAAGTAGCTGGGATTACAGGTGCCCGCCACAATGCCCGGTATTTTATTGTTACAGTTGTCTTTGTTGTTTAGCAGGCCCTGGCCGGGTTCAACCCCCCCCTTTCCTCCGTATGTGGCCAGAGCCCTAACCACTGAGCTGTGGGCACCGAGCTGCAAATTGACAGCTTTAAACACCAGCTGGGCCTTTCACCAGAGAAGGCCTGCTTTCCAAACTGAAAGCACCAAAGTGGTAAAATAAACTCCTAAAAGCTTAAATGCAGTGCATATACACAGCACATAAACCTTTAAATTCCACAACAAAAAGATCGTTAATTATTTTAATAGAAGCTATTTGTTATTTTTTAAAAAGTCTTAAGTTACCCATGCTGAAATAGCCATAGGCATTTTGAAATAAACTCATGGCACATTAATCCAAATTTGAAACCCTTAGAATTCTCAGAAATATGGGATAGGATTTGAAGCAGTTACATTGGAATTGACATCATATTTCATTAGAATAGTGATTCCCAGCCCCTTAATCACCAGGATTCTTTGTTTAGCATTGTTCCCTGTAAGAAGTCACTTCTCTTAGGTCATCACTGTGTACTGTTGTCCACAATTGCTCATGGGTTCAGTTGTCATGCTGGACTGTTAGGTGATCAATAACATTCCAGAAATTTCCGTGATTTCAACAAATGTAAATCATAGTGACTAGCATGATACACTCAGGGTTAGCGAATGGAGTTGATAATATTCTATTCAAAAGGAAAGAAACTTGACATTTAGTTAACCTAGTCAACCCTATCACAGATAAGGGGAGTTGGGCCTTCATAAAGAAAACATAAGCCATTATTATAGACTTAGCAAATGTTCCAGGAATCCAAGACCCCAAGGATGGAAACCCCCACATTGGAGATTTTTCTGTAAACCTTCCAACTTTCAACAATTGTGGCATTTTTTAGAGCTGATTCATCTTGAGCCTCTAACCCAGGGACAGCCAGTGATGGCACAAGTGCTGGTTTTCCCTCTCTGCTGCCCTCTCTGTTAGAGATGTAGACATCTCTAACTCATCCCTACTCTTTCTCATTGAGTGGCTTTTCACCTCTCAGTGGTGTGATTCATGCAACCAATGAATCAGAGCTGGTGCTGAAGATAAAATCCACTTGCCTTTTCTGCTCTGCCCTATATCTTAAGGATATAGGCTCAGATTTCCCTGTGTAGGGAAGCCTGATACCCCATAATAAAGATAGAAGATGTAGAAATGAGGGGAACTAAGAGATGTAGGATCATATGAGAAGAAGACTCTGACTTCTCTCCCATCCCATTGACAGCTGATTGTAAATGTAAATCCTCACTCTTTTTGCCTCCTGTATCAGAGTGAAGAGGAAAGTTTAGTCCAAGAATGGATTATTCTGGGCTGGGTAAATCATCCACAGTGGTCTTGGAATAATACTGGTATCACTCTATGTGGCCACAGGGTTGGGAGTTCCTAGTCTCACAAGTCCTTTTTCTCATGTTAACGTCTTAGAGTTTGACAGTCCTGTGAGAAGGCAGAGAAGGTGCTGTCCTTCCTTTCTCTCATGAGAAAAGAGAAGCTTAAAGACCAGTGATTTGTTAAGGTCAAGATCAAGACTAGGAAGAGAATTGGAAAAAGAACTCAGATTTGAAAAAAAAAAACTCTTGAGTCCAGTGTTTTTTCTGATGCTCTTGTGCTTCTCATGTTGGGATCTGAGAATCCCGGGACAGAAAGGGTGGGGATAAGCAATTATTTCAAAGATTTGGGTAAAATGGCCATTCTCAAAGATTTTGGGGAAATATTTTGATATTTAAAAAAAAAAAAAAATATATATATATATATATATATATGATAAGTATGGTGGCTCATGCCTATCATCTTATCAGTCTGGGAGGCTGAGGCAAGAGGATCACTTGAGTTCAGAAGTTTGAGGTCAGCATGAGCAGGAGTGAGACCTTATCTCTACTAAAAATAGAAAAATTAGCTGGGCATCATGTCAGATGCCTTTAGTCCCAGCTACTTGGGAGGTTGAGGCAGAAGGATCGCTTGACATCAGGAGTTTGAGGTTATGTGAGCTATGACGGTGACATTTCACTTTAGCTGGGGTGACAGAGTGAGAGTGAGGCATTGGATGAGGCAGTTTGCACCTGTAATCCCAGCACTTTGGGAGGCTGAGGCAGAAGGAACACTTGAGGCCAGGAGTTTCGGAGACTAGCCTGGACAACAGTGATAATCTATTTCTGCAAAATAAATAAATAAAAATTAAAACTTAACCAGGCATGGTAGTGCACACTTGTAGTCCTAGCTACTCAGGGAGGCTAAGGTAAGAGGATTGCTTGAATTCAGGAGTTCAAGGTTATAGAGAGCTATGATTGCTCCACTGCACTCTAGGCTAGGTGATAAAGAATAAAGCCCTGTCTCCTAAAAAAAACAACAAACGCACATTATAATGTAGAATCCAGAATTTACATGACTTTTTTTTTTTTATTTTTGAGTCAAGGTCTCCCTCTGTTGCTTGGGCTGGAGTGCTGTGGGATCATCGTAGCTCACTGTAACTCAAACTCCAGGATCCAGGAATTCTCCTGCTTTAGCTTCTGAAGTAGCTGGGACTACAGGTATGCACCACCACAGCCAGCTAAGTTTTCTACTCTTTGTAGAGACAGGAATCTTGCTGTGGTGCTCAGGCTGGTCTCAAACTCCTGATCTCAAGTGTTCCTTCTGCCTTGGCCTCCCAGAGTGCTAGGATTACAAGTGTGAGCCACTGTGTGCAGCCAGGATTTGCATGACTCTTCATGATGAAATACAAGGTTTCAAAGATACGGGCATTAATGGAAATGGACTTTCTGGACATATCTTCAGAGCCTTGATGATGAGGGGTCATTGTTCTCTGAAGTTCTGGTGGAAATGGGTGAGAAGTACTGCTCGACACCATGCTGCCTCTTACCTCTTCTTTTCTCTTCCTCTTCCTCTTCCTTGTTCTTCTTCACCTTCATTTATTTATGTGATATTTTCACTGGCCTAACACCCCCTAGGAAGCTTGCTTTCAAGAACATTTCAGAGGCATGGGACTGCTGTCAAACTGCAGTTATGGGGGGAATTGATTTTCCCGGAGTGATGCAGACAGGGTTGGGAAGAGATTGAGTCACATTCTAGGCTGAGTCACACTCATTGGTAAGGGTGGACATGCAGTGGAGCCACTCTGCTGACAAACGTACCCTAAGATGCCTGGATCAGCACGTTAGTTAGCTTGGGCTGCCATAACAAAAAAACACAGACTGGGGGGCTTAAACAATAATTTTTCTTTTTGTAGTTCTGGAGATGGGAAATCTGAGATCAGGAGATTAGGGTGCCAGAATGGTCAGGGTCTGGTGAGGGTTCTCTTCCTGGCTTTCAGATGGCTGCCTTGTTGCTGTGTTCTTACATGGCAGAGAGAGAGTCTTTCTAGGTTTTTTTCTTGAAAGGACACTAATCCCATCATGAGGGCCCCATTCTCTAGACCTCATTCAAAACTAATCACCTCCCAGAGGCTCCCTTCTTCAAATACCATCAAATTTGGGTTATCAGTATATGAATTTTAAGGGGGGAATGCAGTTCAGTTAGGATGACTTTATTTATTTACTTATTTATTTATCTGAGACAGAGTCTTACTTTGTTACCGTCACGGGAGTGCTATGATGTCACAGCTCATAGCAACCTCAAACTCTTGGGTTTAAGTGACTCTTTTGTCTTAGCCTCCGAAGTAGCTGGGACTATAGGTGCCTCACAACGCCCAGCTATTTTTAGAGGTGGGATCTTGCTGTTGCTCAGGCTGGTCTCGAACTGGGGAGCTCAAGCAATCCACCACCTTGGCCTCCCAGAGTGCTACAATTATAAGCATGAGCCACCGCACCTGGCCCACTTAAAACTCTTCAATTCCTATTTTAAACATTTACTTGGACAGTAAGAAAACAAGATGATTTTTTTCCCACCCCAGACACCACAGTTTTTTAAAAGCTAGATTGAGACCTTTTATTGAGGTACTCTAGATTATTTTTGGGATTACTATGTTATTTTTCTCCTAAAATCTACCTTTCCATTTTTACCCACCTTGATAATAGAATACTTTTGCAGTTTCCTCCCCCCCCCCCCCCAAGATGGACTAACTTCAGTGCCTATTAGAATTATCAGCATCACATATCTTCTTGGGAGGATCAGAAAAGCCCAGCCAAGTTTTGGGTAGGATACAGCAAAGGCCAAATTACTGGGGCTGTAGGTTGAGAACCATATCCTTTGCCAGGTGCTCAATAGTTACCTAGTCCAGGCCCTTTAGGAACATTATTTCTTCTGATTGTCACTGCTTCCTAGTGAGGTCTGTATATAAACACCCTTATACACCCAGACACCAGACAGCTTAAAGAACTTGTTTGATTCTCACAGCTGGTATCCTTGGCTCTACACCTTGGTACCATTTTTCTCAGTATAGGACATTGCCTTATCCAGTCTTTTCCTTCTATTCTAAGACATTATGATATCCCAATATCTGAATTCCTGGAGCACTGACTGCCTTTTGTGAAAAGCCATCTGGGAAGAGCTGGTGGTGGAGTTCTGCAATAAGAGATGAGTCATCCCAGCTTTGACTCACCCCCATCTTCTCCCCTTTCCATCTGCCCAGTTCCTTTGTGTTCTACCAGGTCTCCAGCTGCCATCACCTCATCTGTGCCAAAGGACACTTCCATCTTCCCCCTGAGATAGCCTGAGTGGAGACAAATCTTCTTCCTCCCTTTGTTGAAGAGGAGCAAGGAAAGCACTTTTCACAAGTTAAGGAACATTTACTAGGAAAGTAAGATGACCCAAACCCAAACTGCAACCAGAAAAGACAGAAGCATCAGAGTAGATAGCCTGATGGAGGGAGAGCCTCTTCATAATTTAACTGCAGTCCTTCCAGAGTGGCTCAGGGTTGACCTACCTGCAAGTTCTGCTACTCATCCGCACTCCCAGATCCTCTCATGGTGAAGCAGAATCCTGATTCCTTCATCATTCCTCGGCCAGTAATAAGTCTGAGTGGCTGGAAGGACCATTGCCCCTCAGGAGGCAACCTACACATTTCTCCGGGGTGAAAGTTACATGTCCATTTTACAGATCTAGAACTGGGCATCCTTCTCTCTATGTCAAGGCATGGGGGAAAGTGACATATTGAATGCTTAGTGTGGAAGGAACTTGGTGCAAGTTTACTCCTCAAGGCCACTCCCACAAACTAAGTATTGTAAGGAAGAGTTAAGAGGGTGCTCAAATTCTAGCACTGCCCATCACTAGCTGTGAGACCTCAGGTTGGGCAAATTGTTCAGCCTTTCCAAGTACCAGATCCTGCAGAAAGAGGGATCAAAGAGGTCACAGTACTCGACACCCCCCTAAAATGATCACTGTTATTAGTGACCCTGTGAGCGAGGTGGCAATAGTCTAATTCTGCAGATGAAGCAGGCTTTCAACCCAGGCCTGCTGAGGTTAAGGCCTGTGTTCTTTCTATTTCCCCAGTGCTGTAGCCCTCATCTGAGTGCGTGTTCTTATACTGTCTTGCACTGTTACCAGACTGTGCCTTCACAGAGACTATAACAGCCCTAAGGAAATAACTGTTTGAATTGAATGCATGAGTTCCCATGTTAGTGAAAGGAGAGGAAATGATTTTAATTTGAGAGACAGCAAACCGCTCATACCAGAGGCTAATATAGATCAATTCATTTAGACAATCAGTTAGTTAATATTTACTGAGTACCAGAGGGTACCTGGCCCTATTCATATAGATTCCACTATTTTAGATGCCTGGAGGGAGTGAGAAAGGCAAGTGGGACCACCAGAGGAATGGGAAAAGCTGATTTAAAACACAAAATCTGAATAATTATTTTTAATCTTATCTTATAATCATCAAACTGGCCTACAATGATTAGAGTAAGTAAAAGATGACAACACAATTTGATTTGTAATAGCTGTAGTAGTTGCTGTGACGTTAGAATATTTTTCCTCTTTTTCGACTCCTGGTTACATGAATACTTTGCACAATCTCACGAAGTTAATGATTTTAATTTCTAAGTTGGTACAGAGTCCAAATAAAGGTTTTTATCAGACTTTGCTATGGGCAGGAAGTAGCTGTAAAGAAGACACTAAGCCTAGGATGGGAGGACAAGATTCCAGACAACAGGACTTCTTGACCTTGAAGATGGCTTGTGATCCTTGACTCATTCATTTGATTTGAAGGGAACAAGAGCACAGGTAGGAATCTCAAAGGTCAGGGCATCTGTGGTTAGTTGAGAGTAACACCACCATTTCTGGGAAGGTTTGATGCAGTTAGGTAGTAAATAGATTGGTGAAGAAGAACGAGAGGGAGGATCCCAGGCCATGCATCCCTCAGTGTGGGCATCTGCAGGTTGAGACAGGTAAGACAACAGACAGGTTAAAGCAGGTTGGATTATAGATGACACAGTGAGAAACGGCTTATAGGAGCAGCTCCTGAGCACAAGTCCTCCAAAGCTGCTTTAAAATAGGAGTGAGATGAATCCTGGGACCTCAATTCTCTTGCAGTTTAATTTTGAATCATTAAATAGATTTTGGTTGATTTAAAAAAGGAGCTTTTTAAGGCAGCCTGGTAGCATGCCTTCAAGCATACAGAATTTGAATCTCCATCTTCTACAAGTTGAGTGATCTTGGCAAAATATTTAATCTTTGGGCTTCCACTATCCTATCTGTGAAATGGGAATTGCGTCCATATCTGCCTTATTTGGTTGTTATGAGTATTAAATAACTTGATGAAAGTCACATGCTTGGCATTTTTACTCAGACCTAGAAGGTGCTCAGCACCAGGCAGCAATGGTTATTATGAACATAGGACCTAGAGCAGCCACGTTTGGTTTGTTGTCTTGGGGCAGATTCTGTAATTTTGTCTTTAAGTACTCAAATTATTTAGTTTATTGTTGTTGTTGTTAATAAAATAACTCAGCTGTTTTGAAATATGGCTTCTGCTCCCAATGGCAACTGATACCTGCTATCAACCCCTCCCTGCAGAGCTGGAACCAATTCTTACAGGTTTTTTTCCAGCAGCAAACAGCTGAGCCATAGTGATATAATTAACCTGCCACGTGAGTCATCCCTGTGCCTGTCACATATTGTTACACTGTTCCCTGAACTCCAGGTGCCAACCTTGTGCCCTATTCCTGCATCCACTTCTCTCCAGCCATGTGTACCCTGTGATCTCCGCTGAGAAAACCTGCCATGAACAGCTTTCAGTAGCAGAGACGACCCAATTCCTGGCATATGCTTTAAAACGTGCATGCTTTGTTATAAACCCAGGCTGTCTATGTCTCTGATGGGTTTTGAATAAAGTATTCCCTGTCTTTAAGAAAGAAAGATAGTAACATGCATCAAGTACTAAGAAAGTTACACAAAAGAATATTTAGAATAAAAAATACAGAGCTCTTTCTCTGGAAAGAGATGGTAAAGAAAGAAAGAAGAAATAAATATGAAAGCAGAGGATTGGAAGGGATTTTGAAGGTCCTCCCCATTAACTACCCCACAGTAACAATAAGAGTGATAACAGTGATGTCTAGAAGGAAATGGAGATGTGAAAAGAGGAAGGAAGGACGCCCTCTAAGGAAAGACAGGCGTAAAGGATGTAAGGGGCTTCAACTGAAGTTTTCTTCTAATTACAAGGGAATTAACTGCTGTCCTTTTATTTGGATGGGCCAAGATCTCCAGGGAATAGATAGGAGGCCCCTTCTCCTGATACTGAGTTCTCTGGATGAGAATCTCTTTTGCAAAGAGGCAGCTTTTATCTCTTGTGGATAATCTCATCAGATAACCAGTTAAGCTATAATAGAGCTCTATTTTTTTTTATCCTAAATACTCTCTTTTGTGTAACTTTCTTAGTACTTGAGGCACGTTACTATCTTTCTTTCTTAAGACAGGAAATACTTTATTCAAAACCCATCAGAGACATGGACAGCCTGGGTCTATAACAAAGCATGTGTGTTTTAAAGCATATGCCAGTAACTGTATATGAGAGCATACATTGCTACGAACAAATTAACTGATCAGACTACAACTTTTCAATGTATAAAACAGAATTAGCTTCCCAGTAAAAGCAGCACCTTTTTGACATTTTAACTTTAGTATTTTCCTTCTTCCTCACCCTTTTCTTCAACAGAGTCCACATCCTCCTCCTCAAATCCTTCTCAAGGACAGCCAGGTCTTTATGGGCCTCAGAAAACTCTCCTTCCTCCATTCCCTTACTTATGTACTAGTAAAGAAAGGCACACTTGGCATACATGAGGTCAAATTTGTGGTCCAGGTGAGCCGAGGTCTTAGCAATGGCTGTGGCTTTTCTCAGCATGCACACAGCCCTCTGTACCTTGGCCAGGTTTTCATCAGGTAACACAATGGGAGGCTGGTAATTAATGTAAACCTTGAAGCCAGGGGCACATCAACCCACCAACTGGAAGGTGCATTTGGTCTTGATGGTGGCAATGGTAGCACTGACATCTTTGGGAACCACATTAGCATGGTACAATAGGCAGCAAGCCATGTAGGCACCGTGGTTAGCATATGAGCACAATTCACCATCTAATTGTCTGTCTCAAGGCAAACATGGGTCTTCTCTGCTACAGAAAGCTGTTCATGGTAGGTTTTCTCAGTGGAGATCACAGCATATACATGGCTGGAGAGAAGTGGATGCAGGAATAGGGCATAAGGTTGGTCTGGACTTCTGTCAGATCAACATTTAGGGCTCCATCCAATTTGAGGGAAGCAGTGATGGAGGCACAACTGGACCTATCAACCTACTCAGGATAGTATAGGTTGAGCACTCAACATTGAGGTTTCACATGACAGATTTTGTAGATGGCCTCATTGTCTACCGTGATGGCACAGAGTCTCCAGGGTGGTGTGGGTGGTGAGGATGGAGTTGTAGGGCTCATCTGTTGCTATGGAAACCTAGGGGGCTGGGTAAATGGAGAACTCCAGCTTGGACTTCTTGCCATAATCAATATAGAGGTGTTCCATCAACTGGAGGTAAACCCAGAACCGATTCCCCCACACAGCTGTGGAAAACCAAGAGCTCTGAAGACTTGTGCACTGGTTGGCCAGTCCAAGAACGTGATTCAAGATGAGGTCAGTGATTTCCTTGCCAGTGGCATAGTGCCCCCAGGCATAATTATTGGCAGCATATTCCTTGTCTGAGGGGAGCTGCTCAGGGTGGAAAAGATGAAAGTAGGAATCAATACATATTTCATCAATGACTGTGTATTCCAGGTCTACAAATGCTGCCCTGGCCCCATGCTTGTCACCTCTTGTCTCACTGAGGAAGGTGTTAGGCATTTCCTCCCCACTGATCTTATCACTTGGCACGTGGTCATTGGCATTTTTATCAGTCTGGACACCAGTCTGGCCAGCGTGGATGGAATTGGATGGAATTGCTGTCACTTCACAGCTACTGAGCAGATGGCAGAGACAAAGAGGAGAGATTGTCACTTCTTTCAGGATAACTCTTAGGTGGTCAGTGTGAGAGAATCTGCCCCATTTTCTTTCTTGGCAATTTTTACATGTTAAGTTGCTTTCTAAATCTCTTTTGCATTCAGAGTGTAAACTTTTTTTTGAAAAGTCCCTTTATTTTCTTATTTTCTCTCTGCCTGCTTCTCTAACTGCCTATCGTCTGCCTTTTTGCCCTTCTGTTCTTTTTATTATTTTAATTTCCTTTTTCATTTACATTTTCATTCATATTGCTTTAACACTACCTGTGAATTTTAACTCACATTCGCATTTCTGTCTTCAGCCCGGGATGACTTCATATTTTCACAGGAAAGAAAAGCCAGAGATTCAGCCTTGAACTAGAAATCGAATTCTGGTCATTCCCTCATCGTGTGGCTCTGTCATTCCTTTCAATCCTTAAGCCTGAGAATTGAAAAGAGGTAATAAACTAGAGCATTGCTCAGTAATGTACTCCAGGAATCACCTTTCATCTGAGGCTTGGAGGACACAGCTTCACTATTTAAGGTGTAAGATGTTCCAGGCTGGTCTTACGATGTTACAGGACTAGATGTTCTGGTTGAAGCCCATTCTCTGCTGCTCTATTGCCCAAAGGCATCAGGACACTTTGTGATTCTGGGTGGGATTTGTTTTAAAATCAAAGCCTTTGGGATCAGTAGAATCAGAAACTTTGGGAGAAAGGTTCTTTAAAGTCAAAGTCCATCTAGCAATCTGATGCCTGAATCCCTGGATCTAGGGAAGGGAAACTCTGTATTTCCCAAGGCAGCCTAATCCATTCCATGGCCAAATAATAAAGCCAAAATTTCAAAATAAACATTCCTATGTTTAGTCATGGTGGTTGTTTGCTTAGCAAACTCTCCTTCTATAATGATATTTATTCTTAATTTTCAGTAGCCACAGCTCATTTCCGTCCTATCATGGTCTTTCCAAAAGAAAGAAGTTCAGAATTATCAGAATACTGAGTTATTATTGGATTTTTTTTATAGATGTGAAGGTAAGAATGTGTTTGTAGTGTATGGATTCATCCTCATTATCATGTCAATGATAATAACAGCTAACACTTCCAGCATTAATTACGTACTGGTTTTTTTTTTTTTTTTTTTTTTGAGACAGTCTCACTATGTCACCCTTGGTACAGTGCAGTGGCGTCACGGCTCACAGGAAACTCAAACTCTTGGGCTTAAGCGATTCTGTTGCCTCAGCCTCCCAAGTAGCTGGGACTATAGGTGCCCACCACAATGCCTGGCTATTTTTTGGTTGTAGTTGTCATTGTTGTTTGGCAGGCCTTGGCTGGGTTCAAACCCACCAGCTCCGGTGTATGTGGCTGGCACCCTAGCTGCTGAACTACAGGCACTGAGCCTATGCACTAGGTATTAGTCTAAGCATTTTGCATATGTGTGATAACTAGAAAATGTCATTTTTCTAAACAACTGTCCCTATTTGTTTCCCTACCAAGGCCTAGCATATGATGAAATATCAAGGAATCTAGATGTCATCTAGTCTAGTCCCCAACTTTCCAGATAAGTCTCAGAGAGGATATGTGTCTTACTAAGGGTCGCGAAGCTATTAGTAGTAGTTAGATCTTTCAGCCTCTGGACAGAAAAGATCCTGATGCTTCAAACACCTTGAAGAACAAGAATAAGAACAAGCTGACCATTCATAGCCAGGAACAAGTAAGGTATTTTAGAAAATTGAAATTTTTTTTGGTAAGAATCTGTTTCATTTGTTCTACATGTGGGTAATACTGTACCCCAAGGTGCCCCAAATCACCTTTCTATTTTTTCTATTTTTTTAATCTTTAAAAATAAACACTTCTTTAAATTTCCTTTTAGGCACTCATATCATTTCAATGGTGTGCTTCTCAGGCTGGTCTTGAACTCTCGGCCTCAACCATTCCTGCCTTCCACCCCCCTAGAAATCCCAGCCTAATTTGAAGAAAAATTCACTTGGGAAGGGTTTCTGAACAGGGGACAAGATAGTCATTTGAACTTCTTTACCTATGACTCTCTTATCAGAACTGACAAACACAATTCTGTTGACCTATTCAAGATCTGTTGGATCTTTCTGTGTGGCTGGAGGACAGGGGAACACTAGGTAGAACAGGGACATGGATAGCATTTTAGCTGCCTGCATGATGAACAGAACACCTCTCCAGAAGGGGAGAAGAGCTGGCTCTCTGGCTATTTGCTTCCATGCACATCTGCCTGAATTATGCTCCTAGGACAGACCAGGAGCAGCATATGCTAAGTCCCTGCCCAATTCTGGTTCTGAATGTTCTTCCCAAGAACCTGTGCTCTGCTCACATTTGGACCCACGTCTGGCAAAATTAGTACAGAGGAAAAACTTTTGTCTTCTCAGAACGTGGGAATATTCTAAGTCAATAGCAGCCTTTCAATAAGTCAGTGGTTCTCAACCTGTGGGTCGCGACCCCTTTTTAACAATGAAAATACATTGGGGCATTAGGAAGGTTGAGAACCACTGCAATAAGAGTTTGGTGAATCAGTGTGTGGACTACATAGAGTATTTTAAACCGTATTTGCCTACAAGCAGTGACAACTTTAGAAACAGCATGGAAATGGACAATGAGTGAAATTCAATTTATAACTAATGCTAAAACAATATCAAAGCTTTCTTATTGTATAAAATATTTTCCAGAATTTGTATATTGAGTTTAAGTTCCTTTAAACTTTACAAAGAAATTATTATAGCTGTATTTGTAGGGAAGAAAATATTGAACATAGATTAATTGATTTTTAGATAGATGTTCGGCAAAAAGTGTGTTTTTCCTAATTGGCAGAACTTTTCTTCATGTTAGTAACTAGAAAGGTGGGATTTGTAATAGGTTTTAGAGACACACACACCTGGGGCTCAATCTTTATTCTACCACTTACAATTTTGGAGCTTGTTTATGTCATTTAAATCTTTGAGACTGTTTGCTTACATGCGGTAGCATTTATCTCATACGATATGGTGGGTTTCAAATAAGATACTGCACACAGAATAAGTTTACAAAGTGCTAGGTATATAGACACTTGGTAAATGTTAATTTCCTTCTCGTGATCTGTGTGTTTGGAGAGAAGAGGAGGAATTGAGTTGATGAGGACTGTTCCAGAAATAAAGGATCTGTAAACAATCATATTAACTAACTAAAAACCAGTACAAAGCCAGAAAGGCACAGAGGTGAGAAATAGAAGTTTGGAAAAATGTTATCAACAATAAATATTTATTAAGCGTTTCCTATTTATGCATTTAGAGTTCTCTGCCAGGTCAACAAGTATGGGACTCAAGGGTAATTCTTGTCCTCAAGGAGCCTACAGTCCATTAGAGGAGATAAGACTTACCACTTGTAAAAAAAAAAAGAATATTAAAATGCAAAGGAATCGTTACTATAGCAGTTGAGAGGAGAGAGCAATCTCTGTATTTATTGTATTAGGTCATTTCAAAAGTTTTGTCCGTTTTTATGAGTCTACTTTAAACTGTAATATCTCAGTGAATATTTATTCAATTTAATCGAAATAAGTGCCATTTGAATCAGTGCACTTTTGCCAACGTAACACAAGTCGATT
>CAUYPK010161022.1:0-14027 GCA_963574355.1 Loris lydekkerianus | reverse complement strand
ATTCCTGCCAGATCAACCTTCCTGCTGGCTTCGTGACACTGAAATGTCATCACCTGAGCAGACTCGAGGGCCTTCCTGGCAGGGATCCGTAGGCAGAGTGGACAGTGCTGGGCTGCAGGAGCAGTGGCTACTCAGGGTCCCTGCTCCTGGTTGATCAATGACTCTTGGCCAGAGAGGCCTGTCCTAGCTCTGAAGAGTATCACAGCATTGTCAGAAATCATTCTTGCCACCTCTGGAATGGATTCTTCAGTACAATTCAGACCCTTGTTGTGACTTTGGTTTCAATCCAGGGACACATCTTGGCCAATTAAGTGTCTTGACAACATCTATGGTCACAGTTCCCAGGTACAGCAGCTCAGATGTCGATGCTGCAGGAGGAACAGCAGCGGGTCCCCAAGCGGCAGGAAATGACCCATTTTAAGAACAGTTTAATAAGTGACACATAGTCTTTATTATAATTTTCTAGTGAGCCTATAAAGTGAAGGCAGTCAGTTCTTGGGCCTCGATATCTTTAATAACTCAGTGGAAGCAAAGCACCATCCTCGGCAGTGACACTGAGGCCGTGGGGGGCAGGCCCCCTACCTACTGCTGTGCTGGGCTCTGCATTTTGTCCCCCTCTAACCGAGATGGTGAATCATGGGTGACAGATAATCACACTGCAGTGGGGCTACTTGAGATGCAATTGACCAATTTAAGCTCCAGCTGACACTGATCGATCGAGCTTGGGGAATTGCAGGCGCAGGAAACAGACCTTTAGAGCTGTGGTCCCAGCTGGGGCAACTTTGTCCCCTAGGGGACGTTTGGCAATGTCTGGAGACACTTGTGGTTGTCACAGCTAAGAGAGGGGCCGCTGCTGGCATCTGGTGGGTAGAGGCCGAGGATGCCGCTGATCCTTCTGTGATGCACAGGACAGTCCCCACAGCAGGCTGATCCTGCCCGAAATGTCAGCAGAGCCGAGGACGAGAAGCTCTGGTTTAGAGCCATGGTGATGTTTCATTCCATTGTCTGGACATCTCCAGGGATGCGCATAGACAGGAGTGTGGCTTTTCATCTGGGTGTCACTATTCTTGAGCAAAGTCATAGCCACATGTAGGCCAGTTCTATTTGCTCCTTTCCACCAGAGTCCCTCATAGGAAAATGTGAGTAAACTGACCAACTGTCCAGAGAACGCTGAGGATCCTCCTCAGTCGCATCACCCTCATGTGTGGGGGACACAACATGAAGCCCTCGCAGGTGACCTGGCTGGGCTTGAGCCCTGGACTCAGCTCTGATCAGACACTGGCCTTGTTCCCACAGCAGCCATTCTGCATCCCTCATTATGTGGGTCCTGAGCATTGAGCCCAGTGCTTGTGTGCCCTGATTGGCTGCAACGTGACCTCTGAGGTCACTCACTGAATTTGCTCCCTGGGGCCTGTGTCACAGGCCCTGTAATTAAGCTCCTGGTGTCCCGTCCTCCCCCACCCAGCAGCATTGGCACAAAGGGCTTGATTGTTCCACGAGCCTGACTCAGACCTGCCCTGGCTTTCTGTTTCTGCAAGCACCCACTGCAGGCTTTGGGTCAGAGCCATTCCCGTGCACATGGTCCGTGCAGTGAACTGGGGCTCTCTGAGCCACCCTGAGTTGCTGCCTGATCCCAGCACGTGCACAGGAAGCCCTCGCCCCGTGAAGCCAGATAGAGTCCAGGAGAGGACCAGTTGCAGCCTGACAGTGACACGGTGGGGTCAGCATCTCAAACTGTGGGACAGAGGAAACACCCATTTTGATTAAGCCAGTCCTCTTCTCCCCCAAATCTGAGGGGACACAGTGTCCTCACTGACCATGACATACGCTCTCTGGGGAGGGAAGGGAATATCCCCAAGAGGGGATGAAGCGATTTGTACCTTCACTTCTGCTGAGGTATGACCTTCTCTTCTCATCAATCTTTAACTCTGTACACTCCGAAGGAAGGCTGATTTACATCCCGCCCTGCCTGTGACCTCAGGCAGGTTCCTTATCTTGTGTTCCTTCTCTGCAAAGTGGGGACACTGACCACACCAGGCTCCCATGCTTGTCAAAGACTCACAGCCTGGGAGGGCCGCCCCAGGAGCTGCGATGATGCCATGACACCCGTTCTGGGTGAAGTTCACTTCTAGATCCAGTCAGAGGGAGATGAGCCCACTGAGCAGAGACGAGGAAATACCCATGTCCACAGGCCCAGTTGGGTCTCTGCAGGCTGAGGAAATGGACGATAAGGATAAAGACTGAAGCTGCAGGAGGCGGGAGCAGCCATCTCTGCTGCTGTGTGGACCTGCACCTGCCTCCTCTGCTTCCACAGGTCACTGGGACAGGGGCCAATGCTGAAAGTCCAGATCATCCCCAAGCAAGGCCATTCCAGCCGCTGACCCCAGGATGGCCAATTGGCTAACACAGTTGAGCACACACTGTGAGCAGGGTCTGGAAGAGCTCAGGGGACGTGACTATTGCACAGGCATCCGCAAGCTGGGAGAGCAGAAAAGCAGCCAATGTGGGAAAACGTCAGAACACGGCCTGAATCGGGCGTTTTTACTTTGGATTTTACGGGGTAGCCATTTGTCGGTTTTTCCCAAGTTACGCTCCTGTCTCCCCCCTACGCACACTATAAACCGTCTCCAAGGCTGTGGATCCTCAACCAGCCCATGCCCAAGTGGGGACCTTGGCGAGGCTGGGACGTCAGGACTCTGCTGGGATGGGCACAGCCGACTCCCTGTTTGTGTGAAGTGATCTCGTCTCAGCTTCTCCCCTCCATGAAGAGTAAACCTCCCCGAGCTCATCAGGGACAGTCACAGATTACTCTGTGAAAAGGAAATGTCTCCCAACCTCTTTACCATTCTGGACCCCGAACCTCAAAGAGCACTCGACTAGTGAGTATTTAACAACTAAAAAGTTATTTTTCAACTTCTGGGATTCTGATTGTGGAATCAGGTGGCACTTCAGTGTGCTACACCTAAGCTGGTTCACGATGAGGATCCAGGGGAGACACCACATTTCCCATGTCCCTGTCACAAGAGCCCAGGACTTTGCAGGACCAAATGCTCCCTGCAGGATCTGCTGGATTGGGGACCCTGCCAGGGCCCGGGGAAAGTTCTAATGAGACTGGTGTCTGGTCAGCAGCTCGGCTGGGCAGTGAGCAGGACTGAGGCCTGAGGATGAGAGGGAGGGAACTCAGGTCCCCAGTGCCCTGGGGACGCTCCCTCTCCCCCCCTCCCCCAATGCCTTTGCCTTTCCCTCGGGCTGGTTGGAGCCCCTCCTGAAAGTTCCACAATGGACAAGTCCAGCAAGCCCGGCTCAGGCCCAGTGACTGGGTGGAGTTCTAGGAACCCACCTTTCCTCTGAGGTCCACATTCGCCCTCCACACAGGGCACAGATGGGCCCCACTCATCTGCTCACTAACCTAGTGCTGGGACAGTTTCCGTGGTTCCTGTGCCTTAGACCAGCTCGGGGAAACACACCCCAAGAGCAGTGCTCACAGTGACTTGATGCCCGTAGCCCCCCAGTGATGGCAAGAGTGGCATTAATGCATGAAATTAGCAGCCTCAGCAACATTAACACATCTCCTCCAGCAAACACTGAGGTTTGTTTGGCAAAAGGGATCATTAGATATTTGCAAACATTCCACATGCTGAGGAAAGGCCTGGGCTCTGACAAATGATAAATGAGAAAATTAGAGGCTTCAGGAAAATGTAAATATCATCCTTTGTAAGTCTGTCCCTTGGCAGGGAAAAAAAAAATGTTTCCCCAAAGCAAGGAGGCATTTCTTCTATTCTTTTAAACAACAGGAGAAATGACTGTGACTATTTTACACACTTTTACATATCTTGATTTGTCTTCCAGGTTCCTATCAATGTCTTGGCAAGATGTGGGAGAAAAGGCTATAATTTCAACTGATTTCCCTCTAATTCAGTGTTTCTCCACTTTTATCTCAGTATCACCCCCTAAGAAACTTTTTAGACTTTTTCTTACTCATCTCCTCCCATGAAATTTTAATAACACAGAAATACTGCACAATGGTTTATGTGCTGTACACACATCTGTATTGTTATATAAAGAGAGTAAGATCTTTTGTGTTTTACATAAAGACAATAAAATATTTTCACCCTAGAAACCAGCTTCCACCCCTTGGCAGCAGAGCGGCCTCACCAGCTGAGAACGATGTGCTGGTTCCTTCCTTGGTTCATTTGTTCAAACGCAGCAAACACGCATCTGGTGCCAGCTCAGGGGCTCTGTGCTGTGCTGGGCTTTGGGACGTCACCAAGAGCAGAGCAGGCAACCCTGGTCCTCATGGAGCTGAAACCGTGTCAGGGACAACACACAGGGAGATAAAGGTGAACATGCCCCACATCTCGTGCAGACGGATGCTGTCGAGAATGACAGTGCAGAGATGGGGCTCCGGGGGACCAGGTGGCCAGGAAAGGCCAGAAGAGCTGGAAGGAGGTGAGGGGATGAGTCTGAGGAGCTGTGAGGGTCCCCAGGGGGCTGGAGCTGAGCAGGTATGAGGGGAGATGAGGCCACGGGGGTGATGGGACAGCAGGCGAGATGGAGCATCTCAGGCCTGGGGGGATGCTGTGAAGACTTCAGCTTTTACTCTGAGGGACGTGGGAGCCATTGGAGGGTTTGAGCAGAAAAAGGAACATGGCCTGGTTTATATTTTAACAGGATTATCTGTCTGAGAACAGGTGGGGGTGGGGCAAGGGCTGGGGCAGAAAGACTGGCAGGGAGGTCACTGCTGGCAGGGGCTGATGTGGCCTGGACCAAACGGTTGACACATGGCTGTACTCTTGATCTATTTTGCAGGTCCAGCTGGTTTGCTAATAATGATGATGCCACCCCAGAGCTATCAAGGACCTATCAAGTGCCCACTTTGTTACTGGTATTCACTCGTAATCCCCTCCACAATCCTATGAGGCAGGTAAGACACAGAAGGTTAAACAAGTTCCTCAGAGATCACAGGAACAGTCAGGACTTGAACTTGGACAGAGGCTCCACTCATGACCACCCGGCTGTGCTGTGCAGGTTATTTGGAATAAAAAAGGGTAAACTTGAGTCCTTCCTTCCTCCTAGTCACCCTTCCCTACAATAGCCACTCCCTCTTCAAAGAAGTCACAGGAAGCTTCCTAAAATACTGCTACCTGGATGCCTGGCCTGCTTTTGAATCTCACTGTTGCCTCCACCAAACCTGAGCCCTTTCACCCGCCAACACCAGTCTTCTGTGGGCCAGGCCTCAACTGCCTGTCCAACCCACCTAGCCAAACTCTCCTTCCAGATCATGAAGCTAAGAAATGTAGCCATCCTGGATCTCAGTGGTGACGATCGAAATGCTAACCAGTATAGCAAAATATATTTTAAAATATATAATATTTTGCTTCATTTTCTAAGTAAACTAAACTCTGATATAAAATACTTTTCAACTAAAATAAATGTGATCTGTAGCACAAATCACTGATCAAATGATTTCAGTACTGCATTAAATGGCTTGTCAGTTTTTAAACCTTGGTGGCATCATCTGTTGTTTGGCCCAGCTGTCACTGCCTAAGCAATGCTCCTATCTGAGCTGTGATGGATGTAGGGGGCCACATCCTCTGCTTCCAGCAACCCCTTGATTAAATGGATGGTCATTAGGTCTCTGGCACTGAGCACTTGTCACAGACAAGGACATATGGCTAGGCCACCTGCCCATGATGACCAAGTACACACAGGAATCCTACCTCCCCCATGCCCCCCCCAGGAGAGTCTTATCTCAGCCCCCCCACCCTGACAACCAGCCAGAGCAACCCTCAGGCCCCACCCCATATACAAATATCCAGGCCCTGTAGTAGCAAAATGCAGAAAGATTCTCCACTGCAATAAAGTACAATCTATTCTCATTATGTACAGTAGTTATGTTCTATAAAGTCACCACAAACACTGAATTAGCAGATACTGAGCCATTGCTCCCAGAGGAAGAAACAGGGTTAGGTCCCCATGAGCCTGTGGTCACAATATTTTCATCAACCAATCAATACCTAACCTTGTTTTATGTATGTTTTTGTGTAGAGGCACTTTATGTAATGTATGTATTATTGATATATTAGCATTGAACTCAAGGCCAGCAGCACTGTAACTCATGCCTGGGCCAAGCTTAGCTAACACACATTTCTCCATAGGGCACATCCCAGGCTTCCTGCACTGAAGGACACCACACGGTACTTTTGCACACTCTTGGGGACCATTTTGAATGGCAAAATCACCAATAAAAGCAGAAAAATGCAAAAAAAAAAAAAAAAGTGGCACTAAATACACCAGAAAAAGAACATTTGCTTACATCAGGCTAAAACAAGGCAGAGCCCCACCTCAGCTGGGAATAAGCCCTTCAGCCAACACAAATTTGTAATACTCACATCATGTTTGCCTTCTGCAATTACAAGAGGTGCTAGATATGACTGGTATTCATCTTTTATTATTGGTATATATTGAATATTACAATTTTCATACACTTTTTTCCTTTCTTAAAATCTGTATATACTCTGTGATATATATATATATCGTATGTATATATATCATATATATGTATGTGATAAGAATTGGCTTGGTATTTTCTTCCTGAAAGTCAAAGTCAACAATATCTAAAACTCTTTATTACCCTAGACCTATATCAATATTAAGAACTCCAATGTCAATGAAATGGCATTCCATGAAGATGGTAAACTTTAAATGACTAGTAAACCACACAAATTCCTTTTCTAGGACTGTATATCATCAGGGTTTCTCAGTAAATTATACAAAAATGTATCACTTTTTGAGCTTCCCTTTCTGTTCTGACCAGAACCCAATTTGCCTTCCTGGCCACAGAGAGAATGAATCTCTGATCGTGGTCTGGCTTCACAAAAAGAAACGGTGGGGTGAACTCAGGGATAAACACCTGTTCTGTGGTTTAATGTCTCAGTTTATATGATTCCACATATCAGACTCTAAAATTTTACTAATGGATTTCCCGCTAGTGGAAGTTTGTAATAAAAGTATTTTGTGTGTAAGAAAAACAGAAAAATAAGATATAATTTCAGACAATTTAATATTTTTCTTCTGCTTTTGAAAGACTACTTTGCTCAATATATTTCCCCAGATAAAGATGTCAGAACCTAGGGCTGGGCACAGTGGCTCACGCCTGTAATCCTAGCACTGTGGGAAGCTGAGGCAGATGGATTGCTTGAGCTCAGGAGTTCAAGACCAACCTGAACAAGAGTGAGACCCCTTCTCTACTAAAAATAGAAAAACGAGCTGGGTTTTGTGGCGGCCACCTATAAAGCCAGCTACTTGGGAGGCTGAGGAAGAGGATTGCTCAAGCCCAGAAGTTTGTAGTTGCTGTGAGCTATGACACCACAGCACTCTACTCAGGGCAACAGAGTGAGACTATCTCCCCATCCCCAACCCCCAACCCCCCAAAAAACAAGATGCCAGAGACTAGACATTTTTTTTCTGTTTTTTATGGAAGTTGGAGATTAATCTTTTGGAAGTGACAATAAAGAGAACAGATATCAGCCCTTCCTCCTCCTTGGAGGAGCAGGGGCTGTGAGAGAGAGGTCTCCTGGGGAAGAGCCAGGGGTTTGCAGAGCAGGTGGTCTGAGAAGAGATTGAGGAGCTTGGCATTTCACAGCCTGTAATGAGCAAAATAAGTGGGCGGGTTTTATCTTAAAAGAAGTAACTTACCCCTTTGACATTGAGAACAGAATCATTTGTACACTCCTATTCAGCAATCTCACATGGCTGTTTTGCTGTGTCAGATTACTGAATAGATAAAGTTGTGATGAAACCAGAATAATGAAGACACTAATATCTGCTACATCATGAATATTTAGTAGACCTTCTCAGGATGAGCTCTTGCCCTGATTGACGTTCTATCACTTAAACAATTGGAATATAACCTGGGCCTAAAAGCTCTTTAGGGAAGATTTTCTACATAGAGCTTGCACTTGGCCTGAAGATTCTATTTTTGTCTCCTTAGTGTCAGATTCGAGGGTTCAGGAAAAAGGAACAACTTAATTCACCTTTCAGGGTTTATCTGTAATAAAGGAAAAAATTAAAGAATAATAACAATAAAAAAGATGTCAGGTACTATCTCTGTAGGTGACTAAAGCATAAATGTTTAAGTTGTGCTGCTCTTTAACTCGGAAACCGTTGGCTTGGGAATGGATCATTAGCTGTGTTGCAATTTAAAAGGCTTTCTTTTCTTCCATCAATCCTGGAGTCCCTCATGACAACTGAGGTCTTCCTTGAAGTTACCTTGAGCAGTGGTATCCAAAGTTCATTCCTGAAACACACTTATAGTCTGCCCTCTCATAGGAGACCATTATCAGTGAACTTTTTGGGGAGTTATGAAGGGTGGCTGCATTTGCCCTAAGACTCAAGGACCACTGTGCACTGGGCCTGAGTGCTAAGCCAACAATCACTGGTCTCTAGCCCAACAGGTCTGTTCTGAGCAGCTGGTACTCCTGGCAAATCAGTTGCTACAAGTGTTCAATCTCAATTTTCATTTTCAGGGTCTCCAAAGTTCTCTTAAATATTTTAATTTACTCATAAGTATGTACTGAGCCCTACTCTACCCTAGACACAATTGCAGGTCCTGAAAATATACTGGGCAGCAAAACAGATCCAGGTCTGCCCATCATGGAGTTCAAACTCCAATAGAGGAGATGAGCATTAACCAAATAAACACAAAAACAAAAGAAATATTTCAAGCATCATGAATGCTGGGAAGCAAAGAGGCAGAGAGTTATGAGAGTCTAGAGTGGCAGGAGATTGGCCTACACAGGAAGGTCAGAGATGGCTTATCTGAGGAGGTGAGCTCCGAAGGGTGCATAGGAGTTAACCAGGGGTGCAGAGGACACCTGAGCTCCTCTGTCCCTCCTTGGAGCCACACAGTGGCTGCTGGTGCAGCCATGGGTCCCCAGTGTCTCGGCTCTCAGAATGGCAACAGCTCAAGCTGCCCAGGCTCAGATGCCAGTGGTAGTCTGTGTGAGTTTCTGCAGTGACAGCTGTGTGCAACCTCCAAGCAGCTCCCTAAGTTAGGCCAAGATGAGTGTGAGTCGGGGGATTCTCTTGTAGCCCAGACTCTAAAAGCTTATCTAGGGGAGAGTGGTGCCCTAGGGGCTTCTTCTGTTTCACCACACCCAGCAGCTTCCCCCAGCTGTTACCCACCCCTGCCAGCCAAGCTGCCCCGAACCCTCTCCTTACCCACTTGTGGGGCTTCCTGTTGCTACTCTGGTAAAGCCTAGTGTGTGCTTATAGGTCATGTCTTCAAAATGGGAGGATCTGTTCAGTTTTCTTCACAGTAGTAAGTGCCACGGTAATAAGTGTCACTTACTACCTCAGTCTAGTTGGCCGTCTTGATGCTGTCGAGCCCTGAGATTTTTGAGAGTCCGGTGGGCAGAGGGCATGGGGGTTCTGTGCAGATGGCATTTGGGGAGCCTGAGAGGAAGCTCCAACTGAGGCTGACCATAGGAGTGGATGCAGGGGACACTCAGTCCTGACCCATGTCCCATATGCTGAAGAGATGTAAGACATGGGCTGTGTCCTCTCAGAAAGAGATAGCAGGTCCCAGCCTCGCCAAGGTCTATGCACAAGCAGATAAGTGACCATCCAACCTCCACCAAGTGGAACTGTGATTAGGGTGGGAGTCACTGCCCTTTCTGCAGGTTCCAATTGTCATCCCTGAAGGAGGATCCAGAATTCCAAGTGGGTGAAGTCAGGGTCTGTTAAGCTCATTCATTCTGGACACAGGCTGCAGGAGAGACTGGGAATCTGAAGACGGAACAGCAAAGCATTCATGGATTTGCCCCATACTCCTGTCAGCCACCCCAAGTGTGTGTGCTGGTGTTGATGGTGTAGAGCTTGCTGTGAGTTCTGCCTCCCACCCTGATTTAACACAGGATGGAACCAAATGAACTAATACAGCCAAGTGCCACAGGTTCGGGTCCCAGCTCTACCCCCTGAGAAAGTACCTTGACCATTCTGCCTCAGTTTCTCCATCTGTAGCCAGGGGAGCTTAGTAACAGTGTAATATCTCATGGGGTTGGTGTGAGGCTTAAATGAACTAAATATATGCAGGGCAGGTGGGATAATGCCCTGGATGTAGCAGCTCCCACCACTCTGCAGAGGACAGGACCTGCCTCCCACCCAGCACACTCACAAAGAATCCGCAGTTCTCTGGGAACCTCCATGGCGCCTGGCTTCCAGCTGCCCCTTAAAGGTCATTCTCAGGGTGAACTCAACCTGGTTCATCCTGAAGAAATGTAGAAATTGGGAGGGCGTGTCTGCTGAATCCCAACTGATGAGCACCCCAGAGGGAGCCATCTCTGGCCATTGTCCCTGTCTAGGGATAGTGCTGCAGTATGAAGGAAGGATCAGATGGCCACACCCGGGGTCCAGCACTTCCACTTCTCAGCCTCTGCCCTGGAGGATCCTGCACCCATGTCTAGGAGACATGGGCCCACAGGCCTGTTTGTAGTGGTAGAAAATCAGAACCCGCCAAAGCATTCATCATCAAGGAAGCCCTAAGCCGACCCTGGGGGACCTCCTCGAGGAACGCCGGGCACAGTGAGGAACGAGGCAGAGCCTTGTGCACAGCCGTCCACAGAGCCCAAGGCTGCTCTGTGTGAAAAGACAAAATGCAGAAGGATACAACGTGTCAGTGTATGTACATAAACACTCACATGTACATAAACATACATACATGTATTCCAGATCTACCCAGGAAATAGTATATTACACAAGATATATTTGGGGAAATTTACGACATGTATCAATTGTTCCAAAGCTTCACAATCTACTTCCAGCCCTGGAGCTGACCCAGCCCCACCTCTCCAGCTCTCCCTGCCCTGCTCCTGCTGGGCCCCCCTCCAGCCATGCCCTGGTCGTGCGGGATGTTCCTGCTTCAGGCTGCTGCTTCTGTGGTCCCCCATGCTGGACCAGTCCTCTTCCAGGTGGCCTCATGACCCCTCCTTCTACTCAAATGCCACTTCCTCGCAGTCAGCAGCAGGTGTGCTCCATGGAGGCTGTGCTTGGCAGGCGGTAGTGTTCTGTAAACGTTTGTTTACTTACGGAACTCATCTGAGTAACCATACAGACGACCACATAGACAAAGCCCGAGAGGGCTCACACCCCTTCCAACAGTGATTATGTGTGGGTGGGAGGCTGCCTGGGGAAGGTAAGTGGGGACTTGAGCTTGTCTTTATGTTTTGATTTGTCTTACAGGGAATACACTGATGTATTTCTTATGTAATGAAAATTAATTTTAATTAAAAATTCAATTTCATGCAGTATCGATTTCACAATAAAGAAACAGCATTTTTAGTTTCCTTGATTGAGATATTTGACGCCAGGACCTATGTTATCCTGGAAGAACCAATGTCAAAGTGAACAAATCTTGGTGCATTAATAATAATAACTGTGATAACTGCGTTGCTGGCTCCCCCTGCTCTCTGCTCTGCGGGCTTTGCTGATTCTAAAGTGCTTCATCTCCCAGGGCCTCATTTGATCCCTCAGCAATGTGGCAGGGTGGGAAGAAGAGGATTATGATTACTCCCATGTGCTAAGGAAGACTGATTTTCTCCATGCAGTGGGCACCTGTCAGATTACACTAGTCTGTCTTCCAGCCCAGTGGGCCCTGCACTGACCCCACCCTCAGCTCCAGGTGTGGGCTGTGATTGGCCTGCTGCAGTCTCTCCCACCTTGTTAGGCACCTGGCCCAGGTGGGCCAGTGAGGGGTAAGATGTTGCTGGGCCCCCTTGGGTCTTCTGAGTTTCTCCTGGACAAGGTGGATAGGAGGAAGCTCTGAGAACCACTGCAGCCTCCTCTTGCTGCCAGAGAGAAGGCAAATCTAAAACCAGCCCTGACCCTAGAGAGGAAAGAACCAGAGAAGGTCAGGGACACGGAGCCGCAGCCTGATCCAACTACTGCTGCCGCCATCTTCTATCTTGGGGATTTTCCAAGGCATGAGCCCACAATCCTGCTATAGCCCAAATGTGTTTGCATCAAGGTCTCCATTCCCTGCAGACAGGCCCTGTCTCTGATTCTGACTCTCGGGTCGCAGAGCAGTGTGTGGCAGATTATGAAACCAAGGCCTTCCTTGCCTGACCCTGTGTGAGATACACACCTTCTCAAACCAACCTGCGTCTTTACATCTAAACTTCAGAGCCAGACAAAAGATCTTCAAGGTCACCTAGCACAGCCCCTTATTGTAACCCTCTGCAAGTGAGGCCCAGAAAGTCATGAGCCTGGGTCACAGAGGATGGATGACAGCACTGACTGCTCCAGTCATTAACCTAAGAGACCACCTGTGATAAGATTCCCTGAGCTGTGCCCAGCACTGCCAAGTTCATGTCTGCACAGCCACAGTGAAGAGGCAAACGTCTGAAGTTTAGACCACTAAAGGAGGAAGCCTCCTCTGCTCTAAAAGTCTGGATATAAACTGGTATTTTTGTTTTTCCTTGCCACATTAGATCATTTAAAACATTTTTTGTATTTGATACTGTTTCTTGGGTACAGCTGTTCAGTGTCACCTAAAATGCATGTTTCCACAAAAAGAAAAAAATCTTCAGCGCATAGATGGAATGTACATTAATAGCAGACATTTAATTTATCCTCACTCCTTCTGGACTCTCTCTGATTTGGTTGTTTTCATCATTGTTATTTGTCTTAGTAATTTCTTGTCTCTTAACTTCTAATAACACAAGGACACACAGACTGTCATCTGATCTCCTGAGTACCTAAAGAATGGCCATGAGAAAGGCAACCTAAATTGGGATTTTTCTGTGCGTGGTCATGTTCAAGGGTGAAGAAAGCAGGAGCCAGACAGAGAATGTAGCTTTTCTCCAGGTTCAGTGTTGCTGTGCAAGTGCAAATTCCATCTCTCAGAATTTCACCTGGTTGAAAATGTTCATCCAAGTCATGGGAGACTTTTCAAGTCTGTGTCACTATTACAGCCAAGATTCTGTGTTGAATTTTTAGGAATTTTAGGGAACTGTAAAATGCCTATAGTTTTTGCTGAGCTATCAACAATAGATGTGATAGACACATTTTCGATCCTTCCAAAGCAGCTTTGACATTCGCGTCTCTCAGTCAAAACAGTTTAACACAAGAGCAATTTTATAGTCTAATGACTGGGAGAAGACGAGTCATCTTATAATCAATTTTTAACTATTAAGACAAGGATGCACAACAGACGTTAAGAAACATTTTGGAAAAAGTCACCCATGTGGTCGCCGTTATAGCAGACAGGCTAGTTGAGACTGGGAGCTTCGGCATCAGGGATAATAGATGTTCAAATCCTGACTCCACCATGCACCCAATCCATGGCCTTCAGGAGGGCACTTACCCAACAGTAACAACAAGTGTTACTTGCCTGGTTAGGTCATTTACCCGAGAGGTCACTTACCTTCCCTGGACCAGTTTCTCTCATTTCAAGGAATGTTGGAGAAGTTTAAAGTGAAAATATATTAAGGCCTTGCTTTTCAAGAGTGGTCTGCAAACCAGTGGCGTTTTTCTCCCCTAGCAGCTTATTTAAAATGCACAGTTTTCAGCTGGTTGCAGGCTCATGCCTGTAATCCTACCACTCTGGGAGGCTGAGGTGGGAATATCATTTGAGCTCAAGAGTTTGAGACCAGCCTGAGCAAGAGCGAGACTTTACTAAAAATAGAAAAATTAGCAAGGGCTCATAGGTTTGGGGGCATTCTCCCACCTGGCTACTGCCGAGCCTTGGGGAGACCTGTAGCATATTCCACGGTGTTGCTGCATCCATGGAGCTTCACGCTTTGCCCTGTGAGCCAGAGTGTCTCCCAGCAGAGGGAGAACCTGGGGCCACCCCCTTCCAGAACATTCATTCCACTGGCTGCTGCAGGTACCCTGTTTCCCCGAAAATAAGACATCCTCCAAAAATAAGACCTACTTACAGGAAAGATAAGACGTCCCCTGAAAATAAGACCTAGCGCATCTTTGGGAGCAAAACTTAATATAAGACACTGTCTTATTTTCGGGGAAAC
>CAUYPK010161021.1:0-38195 GCA_963574355.1 Loris lydekkerianus | reverse complement strand
ACCTCTTTCATGTTTACATGGATGGAGCTGGAACATATTCTTCTTAGTAAAGTATCTCAAGAATGGAAGAAAAAGTATCCAATGTACTCAGCCCTACTATGAAACTAATTTATGGCTTTCACATGAAAGCTATAACCCAGTCATAACCTAAGAATAGGGGGCAAGGGGAGAGGGATAGGAGGAAGGGGGGATGATGGACAGAGGGAGGGTGAGTGGTGGGATTACACTTGTGGTGCATCTTACAAGGGTACATGTGAAACTTAGTAAATGTAGAACATAAATGTCTTAACACAATAACTAAGAAAATGCCAGGAAGGCTATGTTAACCAGTGTGATGAGAATGTGTCAAATGATCTATAAAATCAGTGTATGGTGCCCCATGATCGCATTAATGTACACAGCTATGATTTAATAATAGTAATAAAAATGTGCTGAGGCCAAATGTGGGTCCCCCAAGAACCAACACCAAGGTTGATGCTGCCATCTGATCCAGGCACAAGATTCAGGAATGGTAATCAGATGTGCTGGGAATTTTCCACCTCTAAATTCAACTCTCTTTTTCTTATAAATGAGGAAACTGAGAAAAGGAGCCTAAAAGATATTCACAAGGGGGTCACATAATTAGTTAACAGAAAAGTCAAATTCAGAATCAATACATCCAGACTCTCTTTTCTACCACACAATGAAATCATTCTTTTAGCCACGAACAGAAGTTAGTTCTGCGCCCTAGAATTGGTAAATTAATCTTCATTCTCCAATGAAACTGTAGTTCATGAAGTGGTACTAAAATTCTTCCCCGCCTGACACACGTATGTCCATTCTTCCCTTAAGGACATGTTTACTTCTCATTTACTTAGAAAAGTATTCTGCTGAGACATTTTGCATGTTAGAAATTCTATGATAATGGTTGCTCCTTGGCACTGTTTATCCACCTGTAAATTTGTGGGAAGAATACCCCAGGTCTAAATTCTGCATTTTGAATTGAAGTCTCTAAAGCTCTGTGAATTCATTGGAAAAATAATTCAATAAAATGAAAAGTCCTCCTGGTATCACTACGCCAAATATAGATACAAAAATATTAGTATACATATGTAAGCATAAAATTGTCTACACTTAAATCAGGTAAACTATGGGGGGGAAGATCAAAGTGATAGTAAACCTTTTTGAAGGAAAAAGAGCAAGGATTTAAATTCTAATTCCTTGTAGCAATTATTTTCCCCCTTGGGGAAGGACATTAAGAACTTTTGTGCTGCAAAGCCATCTATTTTTTATTGCGCCAATGAACAAGTACACCTTTCCAAACTGCCACTATTCGTAGCTTTTAAATAAGAATAGATGAGTTTGAAAATATATGAAGATTCATTAGCCCCAGCTCTAAATACTGCAGGCAAGATGATTTCCATGCACAGCAGCCTACTGCAGACTCAGGGAGCAGTCAAATAACAATACCCTTAAGAAGTCTCCTTCCAAATACCTTTCCCTATTGGATAAATGCCAAGGCAGCAAGACATAGATTTTCTGTTCTAACCCAACCCATCAGACATTCTACCAGATAAAGAAAAATATGTGATCTCCATGGGAAGGGGTTCTTGATATGTATTGAGAATATAAAAAAATAGAGGAGGAGAAATATGGCATTTAAAAAAAAATGAAGGTCTGTAATCAGTAGAAAAGCACAAGGTCTGACCATTTAAATTTTTAAACTCATCCTGGAAAAAGTGTTACATACCTCACTGCCAAATACCACTATGGTCAAAGTACTTCCATTGGGAATCTACACACTAACACCAGTGCCTATTCCACACTTCCAAGCAATTTTGGAACTCTTCTCTGAAATGTCCATCAAAGCTTGAAATGCCCTTGATGTCCTGAATGTCATCAAAATGTCTTCCTTTCAATATTTCCTTTATCTTTTGATAAAGAAAAAAGTTATTGGGGGCCGGTAAGTAGGGAGAGTGTCCTAATACAGTTATTTGTTTACTTGCTAAAAACTCCCTCACAGACGGTGCCTTGTAAGCTGGTGCATTGTCATGATGCAAGGTTCATAAATTGTCAGCCAAGATTTTCACAGGCGATTGCACTAATGTACACAGCTATGATTTAACAAAAAAAAGAAATTAAAAAAAAATTTTCCATACTGTTTCTCTGTAGATGTTTACTTGGTCTGTTATGCTTCTCACAGTCAGCTGGCCATTTTGATGCATGATTGGAAGAATTTTTCCACTGTTTTCATCAGTTCTGCTCATTACTGGCCACTCTTTATCAGTGACTCTTTCTCTCCTCTCAAAAAAATACATGTGCACACTGCCATGTCCCTGATTTCACCTTCATTCTTGCCAAGTTTAACAAGAAATTTAATCTTTTTTCACTGTTCTAATTCAAGCTCTAGCATTCTTGTGACGACATGCAAAAATATATAACTATGATAACGAACACCACTCAGGAAGTCACTGCCACAGGTTGCCACAAACACAGATGTGAGACACTGATATGCCAAGATTATGAAACCTTACCGAGATGCTTACACAATGCTGGCACACAGGCAAGTTCACAAACTTTATTGCCAGCCCTGTATTATTAAAATCAACTTCCTTCTACCTACATTAACTTCCAGAAGACAATAATTGAGTCAGTACCAGCTCTGTAGGAAAATCGGGCATGGAAGTCATGAATTTATCCACGTACCTGATTGGTGACTGACCTATGGTAGTGTATTAATGGTTACAGCACTCCCAAAGGGTAGGTATCATAATCTGTATTTTACACAAGTAGAAGTAGAAACACTGAGGCCTGAAGTGGATTAGTGATCATGGAATTCAGCCCCCTGTCTGGAAGCAGGAATGGAAAGTGACCTGTCCCCTTGACTTCCTTTCACCAGGCCAACCTGAAGGTTATCTGTGCCACATTTGGTGACCAAGTAGTGTCCCTAGATCACTCATGAGATCTTTCGGGCAGACCTCTACTTTGACATCCTGCTTTGTCCCCACCCTGCTTTACCTCCTCGTCACACGCTCAGCCCCCAGATGGGAATATCTAACTCTCCAATGCACAGAAAGGGCCAGCCCCAGGTGCCTTGTTAGTGTTTGGAGCTTGCCTCAAATGCACACACAGATTAAGACAGACAAGACCACATCTCATTTACAACATTCATTTCACCCAGCATTTCACTAGACTTTGTTATATGACCAAGGCAAGAACTGTGTCATGTAGATGAATCCCCACAGCATCCAGCCTGGTGCTTTGCTTATAGCAGGCGCTCAGTGCGGGTCAGCAGAGTGACTGCCAGATGGAATGAATTACCCATCCATAATTCCCACTGATGGGAGTGTGCTCAGCTGACAGCCTAGGCCTCCTTCCAGTCTATTCACCTTCTACCTACTGAGTCACCCCCTGGACAAAATTGCCCCCCCTTCCCCTACTGCTCCGCCAATGTGCCCTCCACTGACTCGCTCCAGGGCAAGGAGGGCCCAAGGAGAATGACTCAGCTAAGAATCACATCTAGATCTGCCACGAGCTTTTCTCCTTCATCTTTTGCCTCATTACCAGCCTGAGTGACTCAGCTCCTTGCTTAATGGAAACTGTTTATTGTGTATATAATATTCCTTATGTAAAATAAAATAATGTTTGAAAAACTCTCTCATATCCACTATCTCATTTGATTGACATGGCACTTTCTGGGGCCAACCACTGGAGGAACTTCAAGAGTCTTACCTTACAGGGAAGAAAAAATACAGAAAGGTGGCTTACCCAAGGTCACAAAGCTAGTTCACACAGTTAATAGGCGAGTATATTTCCTTCTCTTTTCACAATGTACCAGTGTCTCCTTCTGCTGTTGGCTGACCTGGTTCCATCTTTATGACAAAGGCTTAACCTCAAGGACTGAGTTCAAGCTTAGCACAAGAGATGTTGGTGAACTTGATTGCAGCACCTGAAACTGCAGTCTGATTGATTTAATTTGCAGGGCTTAAAATTATTTATGGAAACATAGTTTTATTGTGACCAAAAAAATTATCTAAAATGCTTAATATTTTTAAAACACCACTTTACTGAAATTGCATCCAAAATAGACATTCCTCAATCATTTTTTGGTGAGGATTTGTGGCAACAGAGTTGGCATAAGAAATAAGTATGTATCATAGGAGCTTCTAGGGGTCTTCTGTCCTGGTGAGGGGCCCTAAAATAAGCCCAGAGTCAGGCTGGGTGGGGCGCCCAAACCAGCTAAGCAGCCACTGCCTAAGGTGCCCAGATTGGAAAGAGGAGGCAGTTTGTCCAGCAAGGAGCTGTGGCTAAAGGAGCAGAAAGAGAGAAAAGGTGAAACAGAGACATGGGTTGAAGGATGTCGATAGCTGGGCCCAGGGCACTAAATTACTCTCTGTATCTGGGAGAACCACGTAGATCACAAAAACACGCATTCATGCCTGGATTTTTATTGAATTTGTGTTTTTTTGTTGTTTGTCTTTGAGACAGAGTCTCATTTTGTTGCCCTTGGTAGAGTGCCCTGGTATCGTAGCTCACAGCAACCTCAAATCTTGGGCTCAAGCAACTCTCTTGCCTCAGCCTCCCAAGTAACTGGGACTACAGGCGCCCTCCACAACATCCGGCTATTTTTAAAGATGAGGTCTTGCTTTGGCTCAGGCTAGTCTTGAACCTGTGAGCTCAGGCTATCCACCAGCCTTGGCCTCCCGTAGAGCTAGGATTACAGGCGTGAGCCACTGCACCCGGCAAATCTTTTGAAAATTATTTTCTCCTGAGTCCACATTCTTTGTGGCAGGGGAGTAAACGGAGACTAACTTACCACCTCCGAGCTATGTGCAGACAATTTCCCTGAGTCTCCTATTTCTGCTTTTATGAAACAGAGAGATTTTGACCTGCCACACAAGGTCACTGTGAGGATACAGGAGATGATCTATACAAGGCATCGAGGACAATGCTTGTCAGCAGAGTACTTGCTTAGTTAATTCATTTTCTTAGTGGGTTTCCATGTGCTTTACCCCTAGTACCTGTAGTAAACATATTCATTTCCAGCAACCGCCATGAGCCCCAAAGTTGAGACCCCTTGGAAACTCTCATTTCCAAAGGTATAATACATTAATTAGATAAAGATAGAGAGAGGAGAGACAGACAGACATATGGATAAATGATAGACACGTGTGCAGGGATAGAGGTTTGGCAGACAGACAGATGGGGAAATACAGATATACAGAAATAGAAAATTGAAGTATGTCTTGCTCCACCCAGACCTCTACGAGACATGCCATTTAATCTCCCTGAATCCAAAGTCTGAGTAATTGCAAATGACATTTGGACTTAGGAGAGTTCATTGCAGCCCTTGGTTATTTATATTTCTTTCTTGTTACTGAGTAATGAGACACAGGAAAATGGAAGTCATGGACAAGAAAGAAAAATCACAAACCCCTACTCAGATATTAAAAATGGACTCAAATAAAAATTAGAGAGTAAAGAACAGATTTCCCCCCTCTAATTGTATATTTTCCAGCCCCCTAACTCTGTCATGGCTTCAAAAAAATGCCTCCTCCCCTCAACCCTGCACCTCCTCTCCCCTGCCAAGGGTGGGCGTGCCCTCGGCTTTGCTGCATGGCTGGGAGGCAACTCAAATTACTGTCTGTGTAGAATACAGGAGTGCTGCAGCTTTTAAACAGGGAATTGGGGAGGAGGCCATAGTGGGTCAGGCTCTGAGCAGAAAGGGCATGGGAGGGATGGGTCAATCTAGACTGGATGTCCTGGAATAATCTGCCCGCCTCTTGTCACCTCTAGCATGGAAGGGCCTCAGGCCAGGCCACGCTCACTGGCCACAACCGACATACACAGAGCACCAGCTAAGCAATGGACATGACAAGTTTGAGGGCTTGGTTCTTCCCACCAAGACCCCTAGAAATAACGTTTCATTTCCAAACTCTCCATTATCAAACCTTAATTCTTTTTTGGTTGTTAGTTTTTACTGATACGTAATAATTGTATATAGTCATGAGGTAGATGTGATATTTTGATCCATGGATACAATGTGTAATGATCACATCTGAATATTTAGGATAGCCGTCACTTCTAACAGGTATCATTTCTTTGTGATGAGAACTTTTCAAAGCTCTTTTAGCTATTTTGAAAAATATAATGAAATATTGTTAACTATAGTCACCCTCCTTCACTGTCAAACACTTAACTGTAGTTTATTCCCAAACTCTCTTCCTCCCTCCCCACTTCCCGGCCCCTGGTAGCCATCAATCTCCTCCCCCCTCCATGGGAGTAGCTCCCACAGACGAGTGAGAGCACATGAGATTTGTCCTTCTGTGCCTGGCTTATTTCACTTAGCATAATGATCTCCAGCTCCATCCATGTTGCTGCAAATGACAGGATTTCATTCTTTTCTCGAAACTGAATAATTTTCCACAGCGTATATATGGATACCACATTTTCCTTATTCATTCTTCATTGATGGACACTTAGGTTGGTTCCATGCTTTGATTATTGTGAATAATGCTGCAATAAACACGGGAATGCAGGTACCCTTTGATATACTGATTGCCTTTCTTATGAATAATTATCAAGTAGTGGGATTGCTGGACTGTATGGTAGTTCTATTTTTAGTGTTTTGAGGAACCTCCATAGTGGCTGTACTAGCATTTGTTGTTTTTTGTCTTTTTGACAATTGCTATTTTAATTGAGGTGAGACGGTATCTCACTGTGTTTTCGATTTATATTTTTCTGATAACAGCCTATTTTAAACCACACAGTATTTTCTGCCTTCCCCTACATGGTCACAGTTGCAGTGTGTTCACTGCAATATGCTCCATCTCTACGAGGTAAACAGCATCAAGCCGCTTTACAGATGAGAAACCCAAGGCACAGGCAAGTTAAAGAACTCACCCAAAGTCACGCAACCCGTCAGAGACAGTGACTTGGAGAACTGACAGCACACTTGTCCTTCTCTGGTTATTTGACATCCCACCTGCTTTTGCACAACCCCTGTGACCTTTGATGACTTTTCTCTACATAACAAATTCTGGTACCCACCCTGTAGGTTCAGCACAGCAGAAAAACAAGCACAAACCAACCATTGCATGTTAAAACCTTAACCTTCTCAAAAATGAGAACTTTATAAAGTGCAAGGTAGCAGTGCGTCAGCTATACACATAGCACCAACTTTTTGCTAACTGGATAGAAATAAATCAAAAGCAGACACTCCCCTTGCCCATAGATGAGGCAGCATCTGGGGCTGGAAAACAGCAGGTCACAGAGTCTAAAATGCACATAAAATCCAATTGTAAATTGGCTGACCACAGAATGCGACTGGATTCACTTAATTCTGATTAGGATGAATAAAAGGAGACATTGTGTGAAACTTATGATGATGGGTAGGAAAGCCATTTGATGGGGCAAAATATCTTTTTCCTGGTGTTTTGGAAAATCACTTCATGTAATGTCTGGTCCATTATTTACACTCTGAAATTTGTGTATAGTAAGAACGAAGGATATTTCTGATAAAACCACATGCCAGGAAACCTGATGTGAAGCAGCCTTAAGGGCCCAAGCTGGAAGAATGAGGGAGCTTGGCTCTCTGTAAAAGAGTGAATCTTTTGGTCCAGGCTACATGGAAAGATATTTTTTTCCTTCTTCCCCAAGTGATAAAATGTGCACCAATGAGCAATGTTCTGGATACTGTTAACTGGGGTTGGTGTGATGCCCAGATAGCCCTCTCGATTCCTGAACATTTTATTTTTCCCTCCTTGTGCTAACTTCTCCTTCTCAGGATGAACTCACTATTCCATTATTTACAAAAGAAATCAACTGCTAGGCTCATGCAAGGCAGGAGGGACTAGAGAGGGGGAAGGACAGAAGAAATCAGCTGGACATAGGGCATAACATTATCAACATCTTCCATGGAAATTCTTACTCTGTAATGTTGGAGTAAGAACATCCCTCTCCCTCTAATTTCTGGCCAGGGGTGAGAGGGGAAGGGTTATTTTAATCTTAACTCCATTTCAAGGATTGGAGTGTTCCAAAGACAAGAAGAGTTTTGCTGAACATTTTAAACAATTGATTCCAGATGGATTCTCTCTGCATCATTTTTTGGAATTGTTTTCTCTAAATGTGTTCTAAAGATAGAATGTACATATTCACTAAAGATTGAAGGATGCTGGAATATTAAGCAACTAGAATGGCAAATCTTGTTGCGTTCTGGTCTCACTTAGACAAATGGATTCAATTCTTGTTTTTGTTTTCCTTGATGTTTCCATGAGGTCATCTGAGACAGTAACCCTGGCAGGGTAGGGACCACAAGAAGAAAGTGCACGATAAGTTGTGTCCATACCTCCACTCAGGTGGATGCTTTTAGATTATTTTGTAATAGTGATACATGACTTGTACTTCAAATTAATTTTGAGGGTGGTTGGAATGAGAAGTGATGGGTGTGTGTGTGTGTGAGAGAGAGAGAGAGAGAGAGAGATATCCTGGTGAGAGAAACCAAGATTAAAAATGAGAGCCTGACTCCTATCTATGTTCTACTTGCATAGGGTTCCTTTCTTCTTTCACGTGGTTATCATCCAATATCACCATTCAGAGGTGAGAGTTGAGGCAATTGGTACAGCGGCAGCACTGACCAAATAGCACGAACACTGCTGTAAAATTCCCCCATGACTGTAACTATGCATCAGGCTGGATAACAGACGTGACTGTTATTCTACACCCTTCCTACACCTGTGGCCAGAGGTGTTGTCTTGCTCTGTGTCATTAAACACAGATATCTAGACCACAACTGATGGAAACAGAGATTTGCTCCTTAACCTGAAGTCACATGGTACCTACGGCAACCCAGAGGCTGACAAGGTGGTCAAATGCCACATAAGTCTGCTCTTTTGTTTGGATGAAGAGTAACCCACCCAATCAGAGGTTCTCTCTGGAGGACTGGAATGAATGATACAAGAAGCAGATAGAAGAATCAGAGGCAGGGAAGCTGTAGCAAGAATTCGAGAGGAAGAGGGAGAAGCAGTTAGAAAAGATGATGAGGGTTGAAAATGACAAATTCACTAGAGTAGGTCCCCATCAGTGCCATTGACAAGAGGACAAGAGGGTACTAGACGTCCTGAGGATCTGCAATGATGCTTCAACTCTAAGGAGGCCCCTGATCCTCCTTACTCCCCCAAAGGTTCATTGTTAAATCTCCACACCTGCCTCTCCTCTATGCAATGCGAAGTAGTAATAACAACAATAACCATCAGATGCTTACCATATGCCAAATGTGCTAACTGGATTGTTTACTTACTTATTTCAGAAACACTGTAAAGTAGGTATCGTGATTATGCTACTCGGTTTACAAGAAGATGGAGGAGGCAGTCAAATCCAAAGGTAGCCTTCTTATTAAATGCAGTGGGCATCAGTAATTAGTCACTTAATTGAAAATGCTAACTGAAAGAAGAATTGTTAAAACTGATCCATGCAAACCTTAAACATTTTATTTTCTTTAAAATATATGAATGTACATCAGTTTGGCAAGGGCATTTTTATTCCATAGAATTGTAATTCAATGTTGTTTTCTGGCAGAAACCACACACACAACATATGCTCACCACTTTCTAGTTTCAGTTACTTTGATGTGCGGTAAACCTGGAGATGTGCTTGAAACAATCCAATACAGAGGCATTCTAGATTTCTTTTTTGCTGTTTTCTAACCTTTTGGAGTTATTTGTCCAATACCTAATTTGGATGGCTTGCTTACAGCCTATTCTCCCTGCCTGGTTTTCATGGGAGAAAAAGCACTTTATTTTTGGATTAAGATTTCGTCACTAGTTATTATATTTAACTAAATTATGTGGTGACAATGGTATTAAGAGACAACTCACCTGGTAAGAGCAGAAATGTGTAGGTCTACTGAAAGGATTCCACACGCGCCAAACGGTTGTAAATACCATCCCTCATGCTCATCTAGAGCTTCACCACTCCTCAATTAGGGGGTAGAATCTGTGTCCATTCCCCTTGAATCTGGAGGGAACTTGGTGACTACTTTGACAGAGTATGGAGAAAATACTGCTATATGGCTTCCAATATTAAATCATAAAAAGGCCTTGTATTTTTTCCGTGTTCTCCTATAATGCTGCCTTTTGAAACCCAGCTGCATGCTGTGAAAAAGCTCAAACAATCTGTAGCAGTGCCCACATAGAGGGGAAGCAAGGTCTCTTGGACCACAGCCTTGGGTGAGTTCCCAGCTGACACCAGGATCAATTTTCCAGCCATGATAATAAGCTAATTTGCAAATAGCTCCTCTAGTCCATGGTTAAGTCAATCCACCTTAACCATGGAGTAGAGATGAGCCACCCCTGCTAAGCCCTTCCTGATTACCACTTTACTGATTAGTGAGTAAAATAAAAGATACATTATTTTACATCACTAGGTTTGGGGGGGTGGGGTTATATAACAACAGAGAACTGGGATGAGTGTGTGGGGGTATCGCTGGATATGTTTCACAAAGGGGACAGAGAGCAGGTGTTGCAGAGCGGGTCTGTAAAGTAAATTTCTATTCAAACTTACCTATGATTACACAAGTATTAGGAGAGAAAGCCTAGTTTTGAACCTAGATGTCTAGCAGAATTATACTACTATATCCCTGAAAAAAAAATTTAAAGGCCCCCTACTGAGCCACACATAGAAATTAATGATACACAATAATTTTGTTTGATTTCTTATATCCATGATTATAAACATATTCCTAGTATTTAAAGGGTCAAGGGTAAGAACAGAAAATAATACAATGTCTACTGAGTTAAAAATCAAGTTAAAAGTTGTTAAATAAAGTAAATTTTGTCCTCTTAGCCCTACAAATAACTTTTTTTGTGGAGTTTTGTTTTTTTTTATTAAGTCATATACACATAGATCCTGAATACATTTATGCGTATGTGGGATATAATGTGTTGATTTTTTTTATACAATCTGATGTGCTTACATCAAACTAATCAACATAGCTTTTACCTCATTTACTTGATTATTGTGTTAAGACATTTATGTTCTATACTTGATAGATTTGATTTGTACCCTTGCAATATGCTCCATAGGTGTGGTCCTGCCATTTATCCTTCCTCTATCAAACCTCCCCCCTTCCCTCCCCTCCCACTCCATTTATCTCCTTCATCCTGGGCTATATTTGTGTTCTATCTTTCATAAGAAAAGTTAGTTTCATAGAAGTACTGAGTACATAGGATACTTTTTCCTCCATTCTTGAGATACTTTACTCAGGAGAATATGTTCCAGGTCCCTCCATGTAAACATAAAAGAGGTAAAGTCTCTATATTTTTTAAGGCTGCATAGTATTCTATGGTATACATATACCACAATTTATTAATCTATTCATGGGTCGATGAACACTTGGGCTTCTTCCATGACTTAGCTATTATGAATTGAGCTGCAATGAATAATCTGGTGCAAATATCTTTTTTGTTAAGTGACTTTTGGTCTTTTAGATATACTCCTAGTAGAGGAATTGCAGGATCCAATGGTAGGTCAATTTTTAGCTCGCTGAGTGTTCTCCAAACTTCTTTCCAAAAGGAACATATTAGTTTGCATTCCCACCAGCAGTGGAGAAGTGTTCCTTTTTCTCCACATCCCCGCCAACATCTGTAGTTTTGGGATTTTGTTATGTGCGCTAATCTTAATGGAGTTAGATGGTATCTCAAAGTGGTTTTGATTTGCATTTCTCTGATGATTAAAGATGATGAGCATTTTTTCATATGTCTGTAGACTATGCACCTGTCTTCTTTGGAGAAGCTTTTGTTCAGGTCTTTACAAATAACTTTATGACAAGGCAGGTGGAATGCCTGAACTCATGAGTTCAAGACCAGTTTAAGCTAGAGTGATACCCTGTCTCTAAAAAAAATAGCCAGGAATTGTGGCAGGTGCCTCTAGTCCCAGCTACTTGGGAAGCTGAGGCAAAAGAATCACTTGAGCCCAAGAGTTTGAAGTTGCTTTGAGCTATGACACCATGGCACTCTACTAGGGGTGAAAAAGTGAGACTCTGTCTCAAACAAACAAACAAATTATGAATTCAAATACCCAAATTTGAATTTAGGATTCTTGGATTCCAGGTCTATGCCCATTCTCTGTCTACCCCAGGATCTTGTTCACATACGTGTAACCTCTAGCCAGTGTATCCAAACTTTGCTCACACTTCTTGTTGCCCCCTCTCCTGCCTTTTAGCCAGTCCCAGATATTAGAAATGGCCATGCTGTGAGACAATTGGTTCCAGGAGAATGAACCTAGGCAAGAGGTCCATGAAGGCTCAGGAGGCAGAGTTGGGTCGTTGGGTAGAAAATTCTGAGATCCTGGTGCCTGGAGCATGGTCTAGAAGAAGAGGTGGGCTCTGGTAGAACTTTGGGTGGGCATGTTCCTTTGCCCCACCATCTTCTGTGTCAGGAGAAGAGTATAGATAGGAGGACTGTACTATGGGGCACCCCTGAGGCTCCTTTTTGCAACTCTAAGGAAAATATTGGTCCCATGCCCCAGCAGGTGCTTTTCTCTAAACTCTCTCTCTCTCATCCTCTGTCAGGATTGAAGACTAATAAATATTTACCCAATATACTAGCCAGTTTCCAAAGGCAAGTTTTCCATTTTCAGTCTTAGGTTCTGCTGGGGTTTAAAGCTTTCAGCCCTGAGTGAGGTCATGCATCTAGGACAGGAGCCAGACTTTCAGCTCACCTCTGAACACAGCGAGGATTGATTCTAAGTGGCTTTAAAGAGCAAGCACAAAGTATGAGAATTAGATTTGGCTCAATGTCTGGTGGTACAAAGCAAACACCAGATGTTTGAGAATGAAACCTCGAGCACTGTCCCAACCTTTTGCCCTGATGATGATGACATTTCAACTGACACTAAGAAACTGCTGTGATCTCTCTCCCATGCTCAAGGCCAGGTAAGGCTGCTCACTTCCCTACCAAAATACACCTGTTCTCCTGGTAATGACAACCAAGTAATGTGGAAATGATTGGAACTAGTGGTGATTGCTTTGCTCTTCTTTAGAATGTTAGACCTATACCTTTAGGAGATTTATTTTAAAGGAATCACCTATCCTTTTTATATCTTCAGAGCAGCCTCTATAGAAATACAGAACCTTCCATGCCAATACCAATAACGGGAAAAGTACTCTATTATTTACCAGACCTATAAATTACATATCTTCCAAGCTTGTGTACGATGCAAAAACCAACTTGTTTAGTTTTGTTTGTTTGTTTGGGGGTGTTTTTTTGCAGTTTTGGCTGGGGCCAGGCTCAAACCCACCACTCCCAGTATATGGGGCCAGCGCCCTACTCCTTGAGCCACCGGTGCTGCCCTAGTTTTATTTTTTATTGAAAAGTGCATTTTCTGTTACATCCAGAAAATTATTACTCATGGAAGCAGCTATTTTAGCTAATTGGAACTAGGTATTTTGATACTATTTTAGTTCAAACATGAAGAACATGAATTATAAAGTCCTATAAACCAAACTTTACCTCTCAATTTAATTGAATTTGTTCTACCAGCAGCAGAAAACGACCAATCTGAATTACATTCCAGTGTATTTAAGTAAGAGGGAAAAGTAGAAGAATAGTGGCATTTTGCGTATCTGTTAGTAAATTTATTATCTTCACAGGGAGGTTAATGTAGATTTTTTATAAATATGGCCCTGTGAGGATCTCCAATGTAACAAGGTTATTGTGGCCTAATTCTTCTGGCGTATAATTCAAAAGTGCAGTTAGAATTCTGCCTCCTGTCAGGATATTAGATCTAAACAAGCGACAAAAATTAAACCTGTGAGAAATGAATGTTCCATGCTCTCCCTGGACATTTTTCTGACATTTAAAACTTCCCTTGGCTTCCAAAGAAATCCATCTCTGCCTAAACTCATGATTGGTTCTCTAGGCATAGATGTTGACAACAAATTGTATAAATTGATGTTTTACATGGTACATTTATCTTTAGAGATTCTGAGGAAACTTCATGAATTTGAAGCAGAACAAAGCAAAATATGGAGAGATAATTTATTAAACTATTAATTAATGGATTTCCCCCCTCTATTTCCATGGGAAGCTAAAAAATTCTCTTTATTTCCCACCCCAAGCCTGTGTTTGCATTTTTTTCTGTTGTGGATAATTTTGCTTTGCTTTGCTTTTTAGTCTATCATTATTATTATTATTATTATTATTATTATTTACTTTCCATGAGGAGAATTACACTGGATCATGGAAGGGATGGGAACTGATGCATGCAAGAAAGACATTTGTGTGGTAGGCAGAAAAATGGCTCTCTCATTATGTCCAAATTCTAATCCCTGAAACTGGCAAACATGTTACCTTACATAGCAAAATGGAGTTCAAAAGCAAAAATTTTCAGAGTGAATAAACAAATAGGACTCAACGATATTCTGTTTACAATAGATAAACATTAATTACAAAAACACAAATAATTTCAAAGTAAAAGGATGAGAAGATGTATACTGTTAAGAGGTAAATTTAGACACATTAAAATTTTGGAGAGTTTATTTGAGCATTAAGTGACTCGTGAACTGGGCATCATTAGACCATGAGTGGTTCAGGGCTCCATAGAAAAGTTCCTAGCTAGAGGTTAGTTGGCAGCTTCTAACTCGTGAAGCTTAAGTTTTGTTTTACTAATTACTGAGCTGGCTTTGGTTTGCTTATGTAGAAACCCAAGGTACTAGATCCATCCCAGCCTAATGTCCTCCTAATTAGTTACAATAATACCATGTAAAAAATAACCATTAATGAGGGACTTTATACTTTAACCAATCAAATGTTCTCTTAGTCTTGCTTCCATGATCACCTTATAAAAGTTTTTCCTTCATGCCCACTCTGAAGTTGGCTGAGGGATCGCTCAACTGGAATTCCCAGAGAAAGTTAGTATGGCAATATTAATATTGACAAAGTAAGTTTTCATGCCAGAGATAAAGAAGAACATATCATAATGAAAAATGATTGATTTATCAAGAGGACATAATGATGCCATATGTATGCACATATATACCTAAAATTAGAGCTTTAAAACACATGAAACAAAAACATATAAGCTAAAGAGAGAAATAGACAACTCCACAATCATAGTGGTGTAAGAAATCATGTAGGTAAAAAATGTAAGGATCAAAATTTGAACAGTATCAACCAATTTGTGATAATAGAAATGTATAGAAAGAACACCACACTTAAAATTTGCAATAGCATTTTTTTTTCAAGACTCCATGGAAATGTTACTAAACATATCCACAAAGTAATTATTCCTGCTTTCATTAAGAGATAAAATCTATTTTCCCAACTCTTTAATCTGACCTGGTCTTGTGACTTACATTGACCAATAGAGTGTGGCCAAATTGCTGTCACACTATTTATGAGGCAAGGCACCTTACACTTTGTCCCCTATGCTAATGTCCATGACACTGAAAGGTGACATGGGGAAAGGCCCCACAAAGGCAGTGTTCCAGCTGAGCTGGCCCTGTAGAGGACATTCAGCTGTTGAAGCCTCATTATGGGATCAAGGGAAATTAGCAGAAGAATCACTCAGACAATCAACAGAATTATTATAAATAATAAATTGTTGTATTTAAGCCACTGAATTTTGGGGTCACTTTTCAGAAGCTAATGCTGGATCACTGATAGAACAATATATACTTGGCTGTAAACATCATCTTAATAGCTTTTGGTGGATTTAAATCATATAGGGTATCTTTATTGAGTACAATGAGTCAAATTACAAACACTTCAAATCAATAATCAAAAACTTATGTAGAAAGTCCACAAATATTTTGAAATTAAACAGTTTTGAATAGTTTATAGGTCAAAGAAGGAACCATAGGGAATTTGTAAAATATTGGGTGCAAAATAATAAGGGAAAAAATGTCAAACTTTGTAGTATGCAATGAAAATATCACTGATAAAAATTTACAGTTTTAAGGGTTTATATTAGGAAAAAATAAAGGTTTAAAATCCACTGTTAGCTTCCACCTGAAGAAGCTAGACAAAGAAGAAAAAAATTAAGCCTGAATTTAGTAGAAACAGATACTCTGGTCACTGTTTACAGGTACAGACCTGATTGTGTAGAAAACACCAAGTCAGTAACAACAAAACCTATAAGAATAATGAGTGAATTAACAAGGTCTCAGGATAGACGGTCAACATAGAAAAGTCAATTTGTTTCTATATACTAGTAAGAAACAACTAGAAAAATAAAATAAAATACCATCTACAAAACGTTAAAATATAAGACACTTAAAAATAATTTTAACAAAAGATGGTAAAGGACCTCTACACTTAAAAATACCAACTGTGATTGAGATAAATTAATGAAATCCTAAATAAATGTTTACATAGTGAGAGACTCAATATTGTTACAATGTCTATTTGCCCCAATAACTTTAATATAACCCTAAACAAGCCCAACAGATTTTTTTTTTTTTTTTTTTTTGTAAAAGCAACAAACTGATTCTAGAATGTGATGATTCCAAAATAGCCAATTCGATTTTTTTTAGACAAAGTTGGCTTACTTACACTAAAAATAACCAGAATATTACACTACAATTAGCAATTCTACTCATGGGTATGTTTACCCAAAAGAAATATTTTAAAGCACATGCTCACAGAAAGACTTGTGCAAGAAAGTTCACAGCCATTTTCTTTGTAATCACTCCAAACTGGAGACAGCGTAAATGTTCATCAAAGGAACATGGATAAACAAATCGTGATATTTTCCCATAATAGAATACTACCCAGAAATAAAAATAAGAGATTGTACACAACAATACAGATGAATTGCAAAAAATATTTTGAACAGTAGAAATTGTCAATATAAAAAAAGGTCCTTACTATAGTATATGGTATACGCATATTTCATTTATATGAAGTTCAAGAACAGCCAGAACTAATCTATCTCAATAGACATTACAACAGCCTCTGAGTGGGCCCGGGGCACAGAAGCTAACTGAAAAGAGGCATGAATAAATTTTCTGGGGTGATAACTGCGAGGCTTTTCCACCTGTGTATACATTCATCAAGGGTATGCTTAATGTGTACACGTTTTTGTGCTATGCATATTAAAATTCAATAAGATTCTAAGTTTAAGAGAAAAAAATGAATTAGCGTATCTTCCAAGGAAGTTTCCAAAGACTTGGGGAAGTAAATCCCCAAAGCCTGGAGCCTAATTGCAGGGCTTGGGTGAGACTCAGGTGAGAGCCCCGATGGGGTGGGCACAGCGGGGAGTGATGGCCAAATTCTTTTGGAGCAACAGGTGAAGGTGAAACAGGAAGCCTGAGGCCACTGGATCAGGAAATGCCCAAGGATGGGAGCGATTAGTTACACCCCAGATGGAGGTCAGTGGGGCCTGTACCAGAGACTTGCGTACAGAGCGGCCCCCCACCAATGCCACCTCTCCCACCACTGTGATACTGCACAAACCCTCCTCCCCTTTTCCCTGTGCCTTCTTGAGTAAAAGAGAAGAAAAAAGAGGGTTAAAAAACTCCCTTTTTTTATTAATAAAAGATATTTTTCCAAAAGATATAGTTTTTATCTAGAAAACAATGTTTTAAAAACAGAATAAATTGAATTACCCTGCCTGGCAAATTCAAATGTCCCTCTCCTCCACACCACAATGAGAGTGGAGACACAGGGTCAGCTTGAGGCTCCAGGCTGTAAAAACAGAAGTTCCTTTTTGTTTTGAGCTTTCAGGTTATGGCAGACACTTCCCAACCTCGATCTGGTCGAGTTGTCAGCCTTCCTTCTGTGTTAGGTCCGTGTGGAGTCATGGCAACTACTGAGGCTGGGGACATCAAAAGGGGCCGGCCCCTGGGTACCCCGTTAAGGAATTTGGACTTCATCCCAAAGGCAAGGAGGAGGCTTCAAAACATGGTAAGCCAGGGAATGACATGATTAGATTTATGCCTGAGAAAAATCACTCTAGGAGAGGTACAGGGTTTCATTTGGAGTGAACAAAACTTGAAGCTGTGAGGAAATCTCAGCTAAACAACCTGAGGGCTTTTTGAAGGTAGTAGCCATGGCTTGGAGAACATGGAACTGAATGCTACTAAGGACATACACCCCTGGGGCAGGTGGAGGAGAATGACGACGCCTACATCCTGGCTTGAGAAACCAGGGGAACTGTTATGTCCTTTACAGAGAAAAGGAGCGCTGCGGGTTTGGATCCGAGGGTCTGGAGGGAGGAAGCTGACAAGCTGAGCTTTCAACATATCGCTTTGGGATGCGCACGGAACATTCAGGGGGAAATGTCCAGGGCCCTGTTGGGTTTTAGGTCTTAGAATTCAGTGGAGTTTTGGCTTGGAGTTAAAGACAACTGAGGTTCAAGAAAACTAAAGGAAATTCTTTGCTAAAAATTTCACAATAAAATAGTAAGGAAAATTAGGAGTTAGATATTCTATTTGCAATAGAAACACTTTTTTTCCTGTAACATCTAAACTAAAACAAAACCAGAAAATCCAGCTATTTCAAGAGAGTTTTATTTTCCTATCCACCAAGGAAGCTAAGAGATCAGCAGTTGGGTGTTGGTTAAATCTTCAATGATGTCAGAACCAACGTATCTGAAGTTTGCTGAACCTTATGACCTGGAGTCCTGTTTCGGCATAGCCATTACATATATGTAGAGAGAGAGAGAAAGGACACAGAGACAGAGAGATCTTACAGGAGGTGGTAGGGAATGGTATTATGGCCAGGCCATGGTGTTTGCACAGACCATAGCAACAGCAAGTATTAATGATGAGGAACATTGGGGACATGTAAGTTAGGGAAGCATGCAGGGTCCTAAAACCTTGACTTGACAGATTTTTTTTAAATTTATTTATTTGCATAATTAAAGAAAAGGAGGGGAAAGAGAGTTGATATGGAAAGTTTTATTTTTGGATGACATGAGAATGATTACATGGAAGGAAGAATGTCACTGAGTTGAAGATAAAGGGAATTTCAGTCAGGCTGCCTGAGTCTGCACGTAGCTCTCCACACAGTATCTGGGTTGTCTTCCACCTTTCACCTAGCCTCTTTCTGCCACAGAGGTAGTAACACCCCAAACAGTGCCTTGCGCAGAGTGAGGACTCAACATCAGCTGTTGTTTGGTTAACTCAAGTACTCTAAGGATCTTCAAACAAATCATTGGGCCTAATTTTTATAATTTAAATAGCATTTTAAAAAGTAATCGATTGATTTGTATTCTTTCGGTAGAGAGAGAGAAGTGACAGTCTCATCAAGCTGCCCAGGCTGTAACCAAAGTCCTGGGCTCAAGCAATCTTCCTACCTCATCCTCTCACGTAACTGACTAGGACTACTAGCACAGGCCACCACACCCAGTAATTGATTTATATTCTAAAGCTGGGCCTTCTAAAAAACATCCTCCTGCATAACTTTCAAGTAATTAAAAATTAAACATTTTTAAATAATTCTAAAATTAAATATCAGTAATAAATAAATGGAACAAGCAAGTAAAAATTTGGAGAGCAATACAATTTTACTTACAGGTTTTTCTGACCCCATCGCATTGCCAGCGAATTCCACTGGGCATCTTAACTCAAGAAGTGGTCCCTGGGAGCCCTACCATAAAGGGTTTACCAGGAAACCGGAGCAGATTGCTCTGTGATGGAGTCCTCACAGAGCATGAGCAGGTAAGCAATTTACAGTTTAAGTAGGACTGCTGAAACCAGCACTCTCAACACTTTTGGTTGCAATCAAAGTTTTTGGTCCTGAAGGTGAGTGCGAAATAGTTTCTCACTCTTCCCTTACTGGGGTACTTGGTGACCTAGACACTACATGCTTCCAAAATTTAACTGTAAAATTTCGATGACTTAAATATAAAGAAGACATCTCTGGACACCTATCTGCTTCATGCAGAGAACTATAATTGTCAGGACCCCTACCTAACTGGAATCCAATTTAGGAAGAGGCAGCCTTACCAAAATTTCAGACAGTTGGAATAATGTGCTTGAACATGAACACAGACTGAAAAACACATCTATGGTACGCAGACGAATAGCCCCCAAAAGATGCCCGTGTCATGCCTACCCCCAAAGCTGTAAATAAGTGTCTACATGGCAGAAGGAACTTGACAGACATGATTCAGTGAAGGACCTTAAGAAGGGAAGATTAGCCTGGATTTGATGAGTGGACCAAATATTGTCACAAGGATCCTTAAAGGTGGAAACAGGAAAGTTAAAGTTAGAAGTGACAAGGGGCAGAGGTTGAAGTGGTTTACTTTGAAGATGGTAGAAGGGACAAAAAGCCAAGCTGGGGACCTCTCTAAGCTGGAAAAGAAAGAAAAGCAATCAAATTGTCCCTTAGAGCCTCTGAAAGGAATCAGTCCCATTGATATCTTAATTTTAGCCCCTTAAGATATATTTTGGATATCTGATCCCTGGAAAATATAAGGTAAAAAATGCACGTTGTCTTAAGCCCTCAAGTCCATAGTAATTGTTACATAGCAATAGATAACCAATTACAAGACATTATTTTCTGTTTGTTTCATGGCCATGGGTGGTCTCAACACCCTCCTTCTCATGAATTATTCTCCTCAAATGGAGAGGAAGACAGGCTGCTTAATAGGTAACTTCTTCAGTAATAGTAAGGTGCTTACTAAGTAACACTGAACCAGGATCTGCCACAGCTTCGGGTCCTTTGTATAAGAAATGGCCACCTGCTCACCCCTACACACATACACACCACTTGGCTCTCTTCTTCAGGCATTGGGTCAAGGTGGTGGAATATCTCCAGATATATATGGGAGATATATATATATATATATATATCTCCAGAAACAGGGCCATAAAGTCCTTCATCATGGTTACTTTGAACGCCAGGTCAATCTCCAAGAAAACCCAAGCAAAAGTGGGGCTATGGAAATCCAACATGAATTAATGAGATTCATTCTTGACAAGCTACAATTGCCAAGTCCAAGTTTCTGACCCATATACATTTTAACTTTAAAAGAATATTTAGGGGGGAAGTTTTAAGCACTGCCTTCCATATGCATTCATTGTCAGTACAGCTGATAGTCTGAACAGTTATCTCACACTAAAGAACTCTCTTGAAATCTCCTGTATCAAGTGCTTCAAGGATGACATTGAAGCACTCAGTGTGGCTCTCTGACCCTCACTCTTTCTCCAGCTGAGCAGACCTCTATGTAATTTCATTTGACTCAGTTGATCACCAGTGTGCTACATGGGCCTTGAGAGGTAAACTGCATAGGTTTTGCAGCCAATAGAAAAGTCTCCGGGAAAGTGATATAGTGAGTAATTATTCAATAGCCATTGTACCAATTCTAGATATGTAGTGATAATATTAATTGCACCCAAATGCACTCCCAATGCAGGAGTTTGTAGACAGCCTATCTTAAGGGGTTTCCAAAAGACTCATTTTTTTCTTCCTTTCAGGAGACTTTATTCCAGGCACAAATGCCCTGAAGATATTTGTAGAACTTTTTCACAGACCCCAGCTGGCGGAATAACTATTGGAAAGATGACCTATTTAGGAAAGATAGAATGTTTTCCAGCCTTATATTCCTTCATTGTTTCTGAAAAGACAGAAGCCAGGAAGAGAACTGTTGTGGCAAAGAAGAAATTGAAGCAAATTGTGGAGGAGGAACTGGCAAGTATTAAAGCTGAAAAAGATCTTGGCAGTTACCTAACCTGACAAGCAGATGCACCAGTCTTCCAGTAGTTGGATAATAGTAATTGGTTTTGCTTTAAAAATTGTCCCATGATTTTTTAAATGCAAATGCTGTCTAGCTAACAGTGTACACAGTGTTAAGGAGGGCATCCTTGTGCACAGTTTAACCCAGTTTGTGCGAGACTTTAAACTTAGCTCCAGATGTGGAGCTCCTAGGGCTGACTCTGGAAATCTGTAGCTGCTGGGATAACCATCTCCTGGCTGTTCCAGCCAGGCCTCCTCGTTCTCAGTTCCTTTTCTTTCCTTTTCTCTGTGATTTGTAAATTTTGAAGTCTCCTCTTATCCCAATGTTTCCGTTATTCTTTTTTCTTTTTATTTTTTTTAATTATTGTTAAATCATAGCTGTGTACATTAGTGCAATCAAGGGGTACAATGTGCTGGTTTCATATACAATCTGAAATATTCTCACCAAACTGTTCAACGTAGCCTTCATGGCATTTTCTTATATGTTATTATATGTAGATATTTGTATTCTGCATTTAGTAAGTTTCGCCTGTACCCATTCTAAGATGCACTGTAGGTGTGGCCCCACCAATTTCTCTCCCTCCACCACCACCACCCCACCTCCGTTATTCTTAACAGATTCATTCTGTTCAAAAACTGTTTGCTGAGAATCCACTCTGTGCCTGTCTTTCCTTTAGGCACCAGGGGAGCAGCAAGGAGCAAAATACAGCCCCAGCTCTCAGAGCTTCTGTTCTTCCAGGGGGACAGAGGGAAACAGATAAACATCTAGTTAATGTGTTGGGTGCTAGAAGGTTCTATGAGGAACACAAAGAGTAAAGGAGAAGACAGTGGGAGGAGGGTGACATTTTAGTGTTTTGGGAGGACGTCATGACAAGAAGCAAAGTGGCGCCATGAGGACATGTAGGCAAGAGTGTTCCTGGCAGAGGGAAAAGCCTACGCTCTAACACGGGAAGGTGCTCGTGCATTTGAAACCCCCGCTCAAGCCAGGCTGCGCAGGTGGGAAGAGCAGCGGGAGCTAACAGCAGAGAGCAGATGTAGGACCTGTGCTGCTTCCTCAGGACGCTGACTTCATTCTCAGGGAGATAGACTCATAGGGGCTGTCTTCTGCTCTGTAAAGATAGAACTATGACATACAAAAGTAGTCCTACTTCTAAGTACTCCTAGTAGTTTTCTGTGGCTGTTGTGACAAAGTACCCAAAACTGGGTGGCTTGAAAAAGACACTTATTCTCTCACAGTGGTGGAGACCAGATGTCCAACTCCAAGCCCCTGCAGGGCTGGCTCTCTCTGGAGCTCTAGGGGAGCATCTTCCTTGCCTCTTCTCACCTCTGGTGGCTGCCGACCAGCTGACTCCTGGGCTTGCAGCTCCAGCCTCCCAACATCGCATGTGCTCTTCCTCCTGTCTCTGTGTATCTTCACATGGCTTTCTCACAAGGACACCAGTCACTGGATTGGGGGCCTATCCCCATCCAGTATGACTTCATCTTAACTAATTACATATGCAAACCTTATGTCCAAATAAGGTCACATTCTGAGATTCCAGGGAGACCCGAACTTCAGCGGGGCAGGTGCAACTCAACCCAGTACAACTGGCCTCAACTATTACAATAGTTCCATGAGACGTAATGGCAGCTTACACCAGCAAAGGAGACGGTGACCAGTGATAGGATTTGGGAGAAAGGTTAACAGGTAAACTGAGAGAATTGAAGGTGGATACAAGGGAATGAAATATTTAAGATGACACCAAGGTTTTTTACCCTGAGCAGCTAACTGCACAAATGCAATTTTTATTTGTGAAGATGGCAGAGGAGGTTTTCAAAGGGAAACAAAGAGTTCTGGTCTGGGTGAGTTGGGTTTGAGTTGACTTATCTCCTACTTTAAAGAGAAAATGGGAGCTCCAGGCAGAGGGACCTGACTTCCTTCTACCAAAGCTACAAGCTCACCTCCTGCATTCCCCTTCTCGTCTGGGGGAAGCTGAAGCTCAATCACTATCCAGATCACCAACTCTGCCCTGGTCAGGGCACTCTCAGGGCTGCTCTCCTTCACTCCTGTCCATTGTGTCCCCACCCCCAGCTTCTTTCAAACCCATTTCTACATGCTTAAGGAGCTCTCATAAAATGAAGAAGAAAAAAAGTGAGGAATAATAAGAAAAAAAAAAAAAAAAGGAAGAAATGGAAATCCCACTTTGGGACAACAGCCACCTCCTATTGTCATTCTCATTCACAATTAGACCAGGGTTCCTCCCCCACAGCAATTCTACAGAAGCTGCTTCTGTGCGGAGAAGGCTCTCCTTGCTGATAACCCACTGGCCACTCTGGGGTCCTGACCTGCCTTCCCAGTGACCTTTGGCATTCTTAGGTTGCTTTCCATTTTGAAGCTGTCTTTCCCCCTTGGCTTCTAAACATCTAACTCCCTTGGTTTTTCTCCCCACTCTGCTCCAGCTGGCTCTCTGTCTCTCCCAGGTGCTGCATCCACCTGTAAGCCCCTGACATAGACATATCCAGCAGTGACCTTGCTCCAGAGCTTTGGACTCACATATCCAAATGTCTCTTGGACACTTCCACGTCATTGTCTTATAGGCACACAAAGCCATCGGGGAATGTAAGGTCCCTCTGCCACTTCCTGCTCCCTGAGTTCCCTGTCTGAGTTGGCACATGGCTCCCTCACCCTGCAGACCCAGACGCCGTCACGTGGCTCTCCAGCGTTGCCTCTCTTTTCCACCCCTTACATCACCTGGTCAGTCTGCTCCTCCCCAAGTGCACCTGTTTCCTGTGGGCACTCTGCCTCCGCAGTCACCTCCTGCTGCCTCAGGGTTTCAGTTTAGAGGTGACCTCCTTTAGGAAACCTTCCCTGAACCCTCAGTCTGAGCCATTCGTCCTTCCGCTGTGTTCTTTCCTTAAATCCTCTTTTCCGCAACACGGCACTTAGATCGCTTTGTTCTAACAGCCCCTTGACTTGACTTCATCCCCTACAGACCAAGCTTCTTGAAAGCAGCCCATCCCTGTCTTGTGTTCCCAAGCTGGCTTCCCTGCTTTCAGCTCACAGGACATTGGGGCTCGTGGTAGTTGCACTCCCTTTTCCTGGTCTCCTCCACTGATGCTGCAGCTCTCAACTTGCTATTTACCTTTTCCCAGGGGTGGCCCCTCCGCCCAGTGTGGAGCTGGTCCTGATGAATGTGCCCAGGGGGAGCAAGCTGGGGCTTCCTGTGAGCATCGCCAGTGGCGTGGTCGAGGCAAGGCCACCTCACCCGCCCACGCCGGGAATCATGGATGAGGATGGGGCTGGGAGGCACAAGCTTCCTGAGACCTGCCTACAAACCCAGTCCCATGGGAAGTAGGTGCTGCATTTGTCTACTCCTGGTCTCCTATTCAATGCTTTGGTTCTTTCCTCTAATTAAATCCTGACATTTTCAAGAACATAATGGGAAGAGAGTGTCCCACTGAGTATTTAAAGTCCCCATTTAGCATCTTTGTCACAGCAGATTCTGAGCAAATCTTTAGTCCTGAAGCCCCCGTGCCACTGTAATGAAGAGTTCAATGCATCACTATTAAGAAGCTCCTATCCACGGTTGTTTGCACCCATGGGCCAACATCCCTTGAGAGGTCCAGCAGCAGCCACCAATATCCCTGCTTGATGGGTTCACAGGCAAGATTCTAGTATGCCCAGGTCACCATTATGCATCTAGATATATTAAGCCCCATTATCTGTGCATCTTAGAGAAAATGTTTTTCTTCTTACTTGTAGTATCAAAAAAAGATTATTTCCCTTAAAAAGCCAACATTGCATTTAGAAAACGCATCAAAAATATGAAAAGTTGCAAGAAAACTTAGTGACTGCTGACTTGTTTTGTAAAATAAACACAAAATGCTTTGCATTAAGGTATGTGATTTAAACATAAAGTACCACCAAAACTTTGTAAGAAATTGTACATTATTTTCATTCTCCCATTGGCTCTCAGTGTCTGCTATCTCCTCTCTCCTTAAAACAATTTCAAACTTAAAAACAATAGGCAATTGCCTTAAAACAACTTCGAATTCCTTGACTAACTAGATAAATCCATTGTGTGGAAAATGAGACTTTTATGAAATTAATGAATTAGTCTTTAGGTACTGCCAGGGCCCAGAACCTTGATCTTTGCTGTAAATCAGTGTCTTCTGTGATTCCTCATCCTTCACACGACAGAATTTTCTTTTCTGAACTGATAAACTGGCAGTGAGTTAATTGCCTATAGTATCTCTTTAAAATCTTTTATCAATTATGTCTTAAATATAGAATATTAAATTATGTTGTACAAATTATGTTATATAAATAATACATATTATATACATGATGATATATGTTACTCTTATTGCATATGTTGTATTTGTTTTATATATAATTTGTAAGCAAACTTTGCCACACCTTGGTTGAACTTGGAAAGAAAACTTATCAGTTGTTTATAACCATCATTAAAATGTACAAGTTAGAAAAAAAATCTATGGGGAAATATGCACAGAATATGACCTGCATTTACAACTTCACATGTCAGTGCTTTAGAAGGCCAAGGAAGGAGGATTTCTTGAGGCCAGTAGTTTGAGACCAGCCTGAGCAACGAAGAGAGACCCCATCAGACAGAACAAGGCAAACGAGTTGGGACTTGTGGTACACATCTGTAGCCCACCTACTCAGGAGGCTGAGGTAGGAAGACCCCTTGAATTCAAGGGTTCCAGATAGCAGTTAAGTGAGCTATGACTGTGCCACTGCCCTCCATTCTTGGAAATAGGGTGAGACCATGTTTCTCAAAAAAGAAAAAAACAATAGACACATCAATTGCTGGATGACAGTTAATCTAATTCTGGACCAGCAAAGAAAACTTTATATTGGTGTGTAATTCCACAGACAAGGGAGGATGGAGCATTTGCACATCACCAAAACCAACAGGCCATGCTAATACTGCTCCCTACAGGGGGAATTCAGAAAGGAAGCGAGAAGCACCCCCGGCCAACATGGAAGCCGCAGGGAGGGTGCTTTACCAGGGCATGTTCATAGTTATTGGGATGCATGGGAAAAAATTTAAAAATTGATTATTTAGTGAAAATAGCTGATGATAAAATTTATTTCCTTTGGAAAGTTGATTGTGGGCACTTTTCAAAATGGAGAAGCTATCGTCTACTTTACAAGATCTGTGATGCGCTTTCTTCTCTGGAACGGTGGGTTTTGCTGTCTCCTGGGAGAGGGGACAAAAGAAGCACCCGTGATGCCTGAATATGGCTGCTGCACTTTTGAATTCATAGCAATTAATGTGGAACATCTATCCCCCAGAAATCTTACCACCTACTGCTCGAACACCACCTTCTCCATGGGACTCAGTCCCAGATACGCAGCCAGCCAGGATGCTGGGATCGTGTCTTTACCTACAGCCCACGCTGCCCCCACATGAACTCTCCCATTGCTGGAAAATGCCTTTCACCCCTTAGCTGTTCTTTCTCCCTTCAAGACGTGAGTTCTGTCATATCCTCAGTAACACCTGCTCCAGGGGTCTCAAGGACAAATGAGCACCCCTCTGGACGGCCACTCATCTTCTCTCACCTGAGTGTAGACATGTAAGGTGTAAGCACATCAGGTCCCCACCCTGAGCCTCCCTGTGAACGTGGCTCACCCGTGGCACCTGTATAACAGCACCCAGCACCCAGAAAGTAAAGGTTTGTACTGCAAATGAATAATGGCTGAAGACACAGGCTGCATACAGGTTCTAAATTTCTAAATATTGGGAACAATTTCAAAGAAACTAGTTCAAAATATTTTCAACTCATTTCCTTTCCACAATTTTTTTTTTTTTTTTTTTTTTTTTTACATTTAAAGTAGCCTGGCTTTGAAGGATGACATTCACAACTGAAAAGTTAATTGTTTATATCATAACTCATATAGTACAATGTTAAGAACTGTAATCATTTTTAAACATTATATTTAATTTTCTAAATGCACTCCCCACCCTTGGAGGGGGTGTGTGTGCGTTTTTAAGTTTCAATGGAATCACACCACGAATGGTCTATTTTGTTGAGTGGAAATTCTGCCAGTTATCTTATTCCAAGATGATTCAGAGTGTGTGTGTGTGTGTGTGTGTGTGTGTGTGTGTGTGTGTAGGCGGGGGGTTATGAGGAGGTGAGGGAAAATATGAAAATACAGAGTGTAGAAACAAAGGAACATCCAAAGGGCACGGTCCTGGGAAGGTGGGAGAATGCCAGGGCACATGCCCCCTTCGGGTGGACGGTTCCATCTCGTCTCCAGATGTCTCCACCTCACGCAGCTACACAGGTGTTACAGAGAAGGAGTTCCTCATCTCCCTTTTCCTTTTCGACTGAGCTGATATGAATAGGAAGGTCTGTGCTAGTTCAAGGGCAGTTTGTACACACTACACACTGGAGAAGCACAAGTCTAATCTGTGCCAATAATCTCTTGGTCCAGCATCTTTAAGACAAGGTAAATTAATCTAAATTGTAACATCAGTAGGAAGCAAAATTCCTCTCCATGGAATGTTGTGCTGCTGACAGCTCACCTTAGTGATTAAACTGCCCAGGAGTCTCACCCAGGATGGTGCCCAGGGACCCTCAGACGGAAACAAGCAAATACAGTTTGAAATAAATGTTTAACATTCTCACTTCCTATATCTGCCCCTCAATAAAGGCTGAATTTTCTTTGCTTTGTGACTTCATGAATCGTTCTTCACATTTCTGCAAATTGTCTCATCATTGTCACTTGCAATATGGTTTTTTAACTGGAAAAATATTATTTCAAGTACTGGAGAAATTTGGTAGGGAAGAGTCATAGAGCTATTCTGTGAACTCTTGTACTATGTAAACGTGATCTGTTCTCTCATTACTTCAAAGTTATTATTAGAAAATAGAACAGAAAGCATGTCATTTTATATGCTTTTCAATTTAATCATTAATTCGTTCAAACAACTGGCATGTTCAGTTTGTGTTTCTGGGGGAAAGCATGGCTTCCTGCCTTCTCACCTGCTCTGTCCTTGTTCATTAAAATGTGCCAGCTACTTCCATTAGGTGGATAAAAAGGTGGAAAGTCCCCAGATACTGATAGTTAGCAGCCTGTTCCTGGGGAGTCAATAGGCTCATTTTTCTTCTGCTCTTTTCATTTAAAAAATAATCATCGACTGAAAGAGAAAGACTTCTCACTGCTGGCGAAAATACTTCATAAGACTTCATTAAACCAAGTAATAGGATTAGTGTTTAAGTGATTAAGAAGGTATACAAGCTTTTACTTAGAAAAAAAAAGAAAATCTCATTAAGATGGTGCTCGTAGACTTCAAGACACTAATAATTAACTAAATTAACTGTGCATGGTCTACTAGAGGGCTATGCAAAGATAAGGCGGTATTATCATTGTAGGTGCTGCATGCAACATCTCGGTAAGCTTGGGTGCGCCATGCCCTGAGAATGTAATACGCACTGAAGTTAAACTATTCTATTCCACTTACTTTTCTATTTCTATGAGTTCTCTGTATTGTTTCAGAAAACAAGTCATAATTCCTAGAACTTGCATTCCTGGTGACAGGCTATTTCATCAGAGCAAAAACGTCATGTTCAAATTTGCCAACCAGCACAAGTCACCAGGAGCCACTGCAGAGTGTCACAGCAGCGCCTCTGTGTTGCACACTTGACGCTTTGGAATCTGCTCACGGCTTCTATACTCCTACGCATTCACGACGTGTCTGAAAAATTACACGTGGAGCAAAACATTTGGTAAAAAATATATTTAAAACAAGCAAGAAAAAATAGTTTTGGCCTTAAAGATAACTTTCACCATTCTTTTAACCAAGAATAGTTAAATGATATGTATAATGATTTCAAGTACCAACTTATAAAAGATGTGACAAACTGGCAAACAAAGAACAAGAGGACTCTTTTTTTTTTTCTTCAGAAAAATGTATTTGCAATTCAAATGTTCATATAAAAAGCATAAATTTTAAAAAGTTCGTAGACGTTGCTTTGTTAGAAGTGCTAGGGTTTCTCACTTCATTGCAATTACATTCTGAAATGTGCACAGGGGTCCACACTGCATCGTGTGTGCTTTTGTCACACCGAAGTCACTCTTATCACAACCTCCCCAGAGCTGTTGTCCGCCGCCAGGTCCTCGTGGGGCCTCATCCGACTGAAGAGGTGCCGCAGCACGTAGCCGCACTGAAACCTCGGCGAGCTCAGCTGCGTGGGGTGGACCAAGTTCCTGTTCCGCAGCGCCGTCAGCGGCAACCACAAAGTCCTGCTCGGCTGAGACTCTCCCCGGCTGCTTTCTTCGATGTCTGTGGCTTTGTCATAACTTAATACATCCCAGTGCAAATTAACAGCTTGCCAGCGCTTAAAAACCCTGTAAACTGCAGCTCCTTCATGGACAATGAGTCCTAAAATTTGAGAGGAAACAGAAAAGAGACTGGTGATAATGAAAGGTCAGGAATGTTGTTTTGCAGACAAGCAAGGAATTCAAGAAATGGTCAACTCTGTTAGTCATCATTACTGAAGATCACGCTATTCTGTCGCCCAAATCTTATGGCTACGGTAAGCTGCTATCGCACTATATGGGAATAGTCTCTTAGCAAAGAATTAAGAGTCCACTAACAGGCAAGGAGGAGTTAAGCTATCAGGAATCCGCAGGTAATTCATTGTTCTGAGATGATTCTGAATATGCCTTGGGCATTTACATCGCCTGAGGAGCATCATTAGGTTTATTTACTGATTTAATAATAGGTATTTTGTGGCTGCCCATTGTCTCCCGAGCTAGGGTCTTGGACTCAGCTGGCAATTTAATTTGGGAAAGAGACGGTAGGCAGCTGGTAAGAGGACGGTGCTTTACACACTTGAAAGCCCACGTGAGCCAGACCGGGCAGGGGAGAAGAGAGGACGGGGCGCAGATGCCAGAGGCAGGCGGAGACAGACCGGGTAGGGGGACTTTGCAAGGACACTGACGTCATCCCCAATGAGACGAGACCTCACGAGAGGGTATCCGGGGAGTGACCTGACAATTTATGTCCCAAAACCGTGGTGCTTCTGCTCTGTTGAGGCAGAGCATTGCAGGTATTGAGGGTGCTGCCTCCCTGCTACTGTAACAATGCCTGATACACAGTGGGGACAACACGACTTATTTGTAATCTCCTCAACAATTCAGCAACAATGCACTGAACAGCTACTGGAGAGCTTTCCATAGATTATCTCCTGTGGTTCTCTGCACAGCCTTGGGAAGTAAGTATTAGCATTTCCCCTATTTTATAAACAAGGAAATGGAGCCCCGAGGATGTTAGGGAACTTAATCAAGAGCACACACCCAGGGGTGGTGGGCCAGGGATTTAACCTCCACCAGACTGGTTCCAAGATCCTCGATCTTCACCACTATGGAGGGAATAAGATGCTGACACGTTTCTGAGACGCTCTCGGGAAAGTAAGGTAACAGGAGAGACTTGGGGATGACAAACTGGTGACCTGTGAGTCAGGTGTGACGCACTAGCACCTGGGCTGTCACCGTGCACCCCAGATCTACCACAGGCCTTGCCCTGCCACACATTTACAGTTCCGAGTGTAGCCCCAAAGCTTTTAAATTTGTGACCCTTCACACAGAACGAGTCCCTATGAGAAGCCCCTCAGAGAGGAAGGGGAGGGAGCCTTTCTCCTTTCAGGGGTTGAAATTCCACTGAAAGTCAGCACAGAGGCCAAGGAAGAGCCTTTTCTTGGTGACATAAAGCAGGTGAGCACAAGGAGTCAGTTGGCACAGCCCATGATAAATTTGAAAATGAGCATTTCCCACCTCCTACCAAACTAGACCGCTGGGTGAATGTGCTAGAGAAACTCTGACAAAGTCGAAAAAGGAAGTGTGATCAAAAATGTTTATTACATAACTGCTTGTACTTGAGGAAACGATTGCAAGTGATCTTAATGTCCATCCTCAGAAGAAGAGATAAACTGTAGTATTATTATAGGACCCGTGGACTCCAGCAGTGACACAAAAGGGAATAAAGTCACATGCACTAACATGGATACATTTCAAAATCATAGTGAAAATAGCAAAAGCACAATGAAAAAAAGATGGAAGTGTCAAAAAGAAAAATCTGGGAGTGGATAAATAGCATACATTTTTATGAACACCAAATGTGGTAAATGTATAAAAGCAGGCATAAGAATAATAACTGCTGAATTCATAATAGTGGGGAAGGAAAGATAAATGAGACTTGGGGGGGGGGGGGGATTCAAAGATTTTATCTCCAATGTTGTGTCTTTCATACTGGGTGGTGAAAATACAGGTGTTCCACGTATTATTCTGTATGCTGTTTGTGCCTGAATAATTCGAAATTTCAAAAAGTACAGAGAGCTTATTAAGAAAGTTAATACAGGATGGATTGAGGAAATTGTGAAGACAATTACGGAGTCTGCCAACTTGCAGGTGGAGAGCAGAGTGGGAGCAGGAAGATGAGCACAAAGAAACAAAGCCATGAACTCGGGGGAAATTGATAGGAATTGCAGTGAACAAAAAAGGAAAAAAAAAAATCAGAGTTAAGGCTGGAAGAATGAGTGACAGAAATGACGTTGGTAACTTTCCCATGCGTGTGGTGACTTAGAGATTTTGAGAACGTTTTTCTTGAGATTATTTCTTTTTCGTTGTTGTTGGTTAAAACAATACTAGGTAGGTGATGGGGAGACCCAGTCCTTAAAGAATCACATCTACCAAATTATCAAGACTCAAGTTCTGCTTTGCTCCTCTGCCAGGAGACGGACTTCTGGTACATGTGACTTAGCGTCTAAAAATACTGACATAGGCCACTAAAAAATGCATGTGGTCTAACAAAGAAAAATGTCTTAAGTGTAATTGTCATATGCTACCAAAATAAGAAGAAATATAAACTTCCATCGGTCAGAACAGTTTCAAATAATTGTTTTAATCAACTTTTTTTTCCCCAAGGGAATATTCAAAGTTGACCCATCTGACCAGATGCTTTTGTGAAACAGCCAGAATCAAAATTCAAGACTACTGGATCTTAATTGGTGATTCTATCATTGGCTTTCTGAATCTCCATGGCCAATGATTTAACCTTTTGGATTTGAGTTCTTCCTCCTCAAAATGAAATTGAAATACCTGATCTTTACATCCAGCCAGATAGTATGAAGATAAATTGGAATTCATCAACTATAAAGCACTCAGATTTCCTCTGAGATAGCAACTATATAAATACATTATTATTAATTAAAAAATCAATAGTGAATCTATGTGGTGAGGACCTTTCATTCACACTAATCACAAAACAATTACAGCCTGAGACAGGTTCATTCTGGGTAAATGCAGCCAGGGGGTGGGTGGGGGGGAAACCACTAATTTCACAGGATCCTATTCTTGTTATTGATTTCCTTTCCAAGGCCAGAAATCAGATCACTCAGTAGAGCTTATAGTCACTTTCTGGGAATATATTCCTGGTAGCTCTTTTCTAAATACATAAATCTACCCAATGTGCAGAAATAAATCGCACAGGACTTTATGGTCTATTTTGAACTAAATTTAAAGAGACAGAATTACTTGAAGTTTTTATGAAGACATAATCAATCCTCTTAAATTTCCAGCTCCATGGGTTGTGGCTTCTTAATTGCATTGTGCTATGAATGACGTTTAGATTTTATTTTATTCTTCACAAGCCAACTCCTTGCCCTGTAGAAGCCTTAATTTTACTGGAATGCATGGAACCCATCCCACTCCCAAGGTTGTTCTCAGCCCCGGGCACTCTTACCCTTTCTCCTTTAAATGTTCTGTGGCAGTGGCAAGTGTAACTGGTAGTTACAAAAGGCACAGTGGGAAGATACCATTATTGTGATGGTTCAAGGGTAAGCACCCATTCAGCTCTGGCTCACTGTGTCAGAAATCCAGCTTTTAAGAGCAACACTGGGCTTTCTTACTGATGATCAAATGAATTTGTGACCTTGACACCTCAGGTCATTTACAGCAGACTTGGATTTACTTTTCCCTCTGAGTCACTAAGCCTAAAGTGAAAAGCAATGATCATTTTCATAAAATGTAAGTATTAAATATTTTAGGATGCTTGCTACATTCTTAATGGCATGAATGTCCACAGAGTGTGAGTTATGGGTGTTGAGAAGTGCACATGTGCATGTGTGGCTGGTTAGCTGGCTTTTGTCATCTTGCCAATCATAGTTAATTGGAGCATCTTCTTACTGATGTACAAAGGACCATTTTTATTAGGGAATAATCGTGAAAAGCAAAGCAGGCTTAAAAGTTCTCTGGTTTCATTGACATAAAAGACAGTTTTATGTAAATAAAATATATTCTAAACTTTGAAGTGGTGATTTAGCTTGAGTTCTTTATGGTGGTATAATCTGAGCTATTTATTAAAAGAAATCATGAGATTACAACCAAGGTACATATGGTCACATGCTCCATGCTCCTGCACGAACACATGAAAACACACACACCCCCCATTTGTCTATGTGGTATGATTAACATAGACGTGGTATAATTAATAGAAACTTGTAAAATTTACAGTCAAAAACAAATTTTATCTTAACATTAATCTCCAATCCACTGGTCAAACAATTTTCATCTCTTGTGCTACCAGTCTCAGTTTTTGTTTGCATAGGTTTGGTTGCTTTTCTCAATTTATAAAATTAATTAATTTATCTTGTAAGTTAATTTTCTTAATTTATAAGATAAATTTTTACCAAGGATCTATTTTGTGCCAAGCACCGTGCTAAGAGCTTTGTATGTATGATTTTAATTGAGTCTTGACAGAAACTCTAAAATCAGGTGCTATTACTGAAGAATTTTACAGTTGGAGAAAACTGAGACCTGGAGAGAATTAACAACTTGTCCAACATCTTGAAGACGTAAGAATCAGAGCTGAGTGGGAACCCAAATTTGTCTAATGCAAACCGTAAGCGCTACAGTCCTACCCATCATGAATCTTCAAAGTATGGCAGCCTCTTCTAGCTAAAGAAGGACCAGCTAAAGAGCCTGCTATGGACTAAAGATTTGTGCCTCCCCCTCCCACCCAAATCCCTAAGTTGAAGCCCTCATGTCCTACGTAATGGTACTTGGAGGTGAGACCTTTGGGAGTTAGTCAGGGTTAGATGAGCTCATGAGAGTGGGCGCCTCGGCATGGGGTGAATGCCCTTACAAAAAGAAGGAGGACATGAGATCTCTTCTTCTCTCTGTGTGTCCACACACTAAAGAAAGGCCACCTGGGGGCATAAGGAGAAGACACCGTGTGCAAAGCAGGAAGAGGTACTGTCAGCACCAAACGTGCTGCTGGTGCCCTGGACTTCCTGGTTCCAGACCTGAGGGAAAGGCGCACCAGTCACTTAAGCCACCCAGGTCGTGTTATTTTGATGCAGTGGCCAAACTGACTAAAGCAGGTCTTGAGGGTAAACTATATCACCCTCGTTTGAAATGAGTAAGTTGAGATTTGAGGGAACTTCATACAATTAGTTGTCATCAGCAATGACCTGTGTGTCATTGACACTGCTATGTCTCTAGGAGAAGCACCCACGAGACAGTCACTTTCTCTGGACACCTACAATTGCCCTCAGCTTTCCCAGGAACGGGGGTCCACGGTGTAACCTCAGAGGAACACAGAGTGAAGCTCCGTGAGCTGTTCAATTAAATGACCTTTGGGAAAGCTTAGGACCTCACAACTCACAACAGATATTTGGCCAAAAAAGGCTCTCAATCGATAAGAATCCTAAGATTTTTAGGTTACATTTTACCATTCGGTCTTGCCAAGATTTTTCTCTCTCACTTACCTATACAGATGTACACACATATACACACGCCCACACACACTATTTATATTTAAGCTTTATAAATATAACCCACGTCATTCAGGGAAGTCAGCATAATACTAGAAACAGTTTAACTCCATATGTAGGAAGAACAGTTTATAGAGTCCATCTCATAAATTAGCCCTCCTTTTGACTCCTTAATTTCCATTGATACTTGGTGAAAACCAGAGCATGCTTGCTCCAGAGAAAATTAACCAAATGAAACAGGGGTCCAAGATATGCCTGTGATGATCTTTGCTAGAATGTAACAAAATGCACTCATCTTTCCAGCATTATTTTCAACCTATCCTAAACTCAAATGCCTAACACTAGATGTGCATGTAGAGGTAACTGCTTTAAAAGTCACTGCCCTAGAGTTAAATATTGTTACTATGAGTCAAAGAAATAAGTCATGGTTATTTCTGTATGTACAGAATGGGTTTTGTTGGAACTATAGGTGAAGCTTAATGCAAAAACACAAGAAGATATAGATGAAGACTTAAAGATAATATGTACGTCATCACAAAAGTCACTGAGCTCACAAAACAAAGCTATTATAAATCAATATCCTAAAACCCATGCCTCTGGACACTACAATGTCTTAATGATGGATGGGATTTTGTGAATACATTATCTCTACTGCTTTCTAGATAAGAACAAATGACGTAAAGAGACAGCCCACATAAAATGCACTTACACCTATGAAACACCTGTTGGCTTTTCTATTGTTGAGTATAAATGGTATAGAGCTTTGCTCCTCTCACAAATGCCTAGAACCCAGTAAAATTCACAAAACCAGGTTGAGAATGGCATGCCTACTGAGAGATTTTATATCTCAAGGGCTCCAACATAGATTCATCATTACCATCAACAATAAAATCTTCTGTGCAAGAGACAATGAATTATTCTAAAACTTCCTGGGACAACAAAAAACCTTGACATTAGGAGCTGGCTACCTTCCAAATACTGATGCCCCAATCCACTCCATTCCCAATGTAGGTAACAACACACATCAAAGAATGATTAGTGTAATAGTAAAGATGCTAAACGATGACAGAGTTCCTTTGAGGGAATTAGTGTTCCCTCTGTGACTCTGAGGCTCTCTCTGTCCTTCTCTCCGTGAAGGCTGCAGTCATCAGCCTTGATGCAAAGAGCATATGTCTGTGCCGGGCCTCCAACACTGATGACATCACTTTCTGGGAAGAGAACAACATGGGAAAGCCTAATTGTCAGATGAAGTCTAATACTGTACTACTTGGCAGCCAATGTAGCTTTCTGAAAGGTTCTGACACAAGTTAACTTTGCTCTTGTCCTGCCCTCCCTATTTCAGTTAATGACCACCACTGCCCCTTCCCCCTGACCCTCCTCCCCCCGTGTTAAGTGAACCAGACACCTGGGCGTCACCACAACTCCTCTCTCTGCTTGCACCGAATTCTGCTAATTCTGTCTTCTTAGCACAACTGAGCTAAAACCATAAAACAGAATTTCCCAGAATGCCCACTCTCTTACATTTGCATGAAGAACTATCCATCGTGCTTCAAGCTCCAGATTCTCTCATAATTTCTTCTCTGATGCACTCACACAAAATCAATCACTCCCTCCTTCTACTGCCTAATGTGCCATGCCAGAGACACCTGCGCTGATTACGTTCATCTCCTTACTGTCTGTGCTGCACCGACCTGCTCACCTGCCTGTGATCCCCAGTCACCTGTGTGCCCCCTGAAACAGCCTTGGAGCACCTGTTCCTACTGCAGTGCCTCGAACATGGTAAGGACTCAGTCAACCTTTGCTGAAGGAGAAGGAGGGAGGAGGAGGAGAGTGTCCATCCCTGGCATCTAAGGGATGACAGGGATTGACTTAATCTAGTTGTGACTGTGCTATTGAGTGTTGTTCTTTGAAACATCAAAGTAATATTTTCTACTATCAAAGACAAATTGACACTTGCATCCCAGTGTGAGATTTAGGAAGTATTTTGGAGATTCAGAAAGTATTTTCATGAATACTAAGGGGTGCTAAGGGAAATGTGGGCAGAGACCTTGGTAGGGCACAAAAGAGCTAAAATTCTTTTAAATTTTGGTGTTCAGCCCCAGTAAATTGTAGTAGCTTCCTGTCTTGCTGGCCTAGCCATCAAATGTTTGCTTGTATCAAACAATCATGAACCCAGATGCTGACAAAATGGTAACAGATGAAGATTCCTCCTGCTGTTTCCAGGCAAGACGGAGAGAGAAAAAAGGACGCTGTCCATTCATCTGACCACTTGCTTTTCCAATCCATCAATCAATTGTTCTATTTTTTTAAAAAGTTATTTAGCAGACTGGACCCTCTATTGATCTTTCTATTACTAATTCACAAGGATAAATCTACCATTGCAATATTCAGAGACGACTCCTCAAAAACTGCAAACTTTATAAAAGATGTGGTACATTGAGTTTTATAAAAAAGGATTAGCAGAATTTACTAGACAGAGAAATTGTTACATGATCTAAGTTTCTACCCAACAGTGCTGGAGGAAAAAAGAAAATCTACAGATACAGTTTTTTAACAAAAGAAAGAAATGAATCCAATACGTTTACAGATAATAAAGACATCCTAGAGTTCTCCTATAATTGGGAGCTTGGAATCAGTTAATTTCAATCAGATGAAATTTCCATTCTGTTCTCCCCATCCTTGGGCAGATGAAACAGCTTATAGCAAAGGGGTAGGTAACATTGCATATAACAAGGCTCTGAAGGAAGATCA